>PVIH01023962.1:0-23757 GCA_004025045.1 Sigmodon hispidus
ATGTGTAACCCACATTCTCATCCCTAAGTAACCTGATCATGGAGACCCTCATGACCACATCCAAAGTTGTGTTTACATGGTAATTCTAAATCTCATTGGGACTGTAAGGCACTAAGAAGTATGGGACATGAAGAGTGTTATGAGGTCTGAGAGCTCTGTGCATGGCCAATGAATCAGGGACCAGCCTTGAATCACATGACAACTCTAGAGAGAATCACTGCTCTAGAACATAAAGAACCTGAGAATTAATCTGTCCTGGCTAGAAAGAGAGGTAGGAAGCTAGAGGGATGCCATGTTTACAGTGCCAGTGATGTGCATCATCATTGATCTGGTCCAGAACTGATCCCATACCAGCTTAGGAGGGATCTTTCCAGATAAGACAAATATTTAAATGTCTTTTCTGAAAGGCTCAAGTCACAGAGGCTTCTGAAAAAATTAGAAAGCTATTAAACATCAAAAAAGTCATCTTCTCCCCATGAGAAAGTCCTTTGTGTGTCGTAAGGCATCCCCCGTGTTTCTGTCTTCTTCTCCATTTCTCCTACCTCTTCTTGTCACAGAGCAGCAGGTCACATGTCCATGGAATTATTTCCTGACACTGCTCACCATGGCCTTATCTATGCTTTCAGACACAAGTACCCAATTGCACCAAAAGTGAAACATAGAGAATTCTTGAGGAGTACTGAGCTCCACACAGTCACATTCTATATGAGTGACCAGTAAGAAAAAGAAGCCAAGGGTCAGCCACTGGAGAAGAGAGGCCTTTAAAGGATGCCATGGGTTCATAGGAGTCAGGGAAGGACCAGGCTTCCCTGTGAGCCCAAGTGTGTGAGTGAGTGGATTCATGTCCTCTGACTTAGATCACCTATAGCAGCACATTTTTCCAGAATACCTCACTATGTTGAGTAATCTGAGACTTAATATTATATTGCAGAGCTGTGTGAAGGCAAACATAACACTTCCAGGGATATTTTCAGTGTTCTGGTGATGTTTTTAAAATGAGAAATGTTCCAAATTAAAGTACAGACAATGAAAGGCCAGATACTCTGCCAACAGATGAGCAAAGTTGTCCAGACTGTGTTTAGGAAGGCAGATTCCCATGCAGCAAACCAACAGCTCTGGAGACCATGAGCAAGAAAGACTTAGTCATCACAATGACAGGCCACTGTGCACTGACACATGGGAAGAGCAGGGGGACAAAGGAGAAGTGGTGGATGGTGTTTCTAGAAAGGGTGAATGTGGTCATGATACCTGGTTCAGGCTTTGAAGCTCCAGAGATGTGGACATCATAAGATTTACACAGCGAAACTTTCAGAAGCTTATGATGGATATATGAAGTACAGTTCTGATATGAGATGTCTTTCTGTATGCTTTGAATTATCACTGGATAATAAAGAAACTGTTTTTGGACTGTGGCAAGCCAGCTTATAGTCAGGCAGGAAATCTGAGCATAGATAAAGGCGAAAGAAGGTAGAGTCAGACAGACATGCTGCAAGCTGCCACTGAGAGAGCAAGATGTAAAATTACAGGTAAGCCCATGAGCCACATGGCAAGATATAGATGAATAGAAAAGAGTTAAGTTGCAAGCAATATGCCTGAGCCATAGGCCAAACAGCATGGAATTATTATAAGCCTTTGTGTGATTATTTGGGACTGCTGGTCTGGATCTTACGGCTAGTCAGGGCCAGAAACTTCATAGTACACAGTTTAGTAAACATATATTAACAGAGGCATAGAAGAATAATGTGTATGTAGATAAATACAGTTTATGTAAAGATAGAAAAGCTAGTCATTAGGTAAAGAAATGAGTAAATGATGTATCTATTTCTCTCTATATACACATAGATAGATAGATAGATAGATAGATAGATAGATAGATAGATAGATAGGTGGCAGGTGGTTGGGTCGACAGATGTATAGATATGGTAAATAGTCTAGATAATAGAGGTGAATAGATGATACAGATAATTGATTAATATAGAAGATGAACAGATGATAAATAATAGATAACTAGATAGATGAATAGATAAATTAGTTGAGATGATAGATAAGAGACAGTTGATGAATGTTAAATTGAGAGATAATATAGATGATATAAAGGATTGATGGTATACACTGTGATAACTGTGTGCACAGAAGGACAAGGCTGGTTCACCATGGGCATAGACAGTGATGCTATATATAGAAAAGACAACAAGGAAGGCAAAAATTAAACGCAAGTTATGGATAAATGATATAAAGCTAATAGTTTTCCTAATTCTTACTATGTCACAAATTTTTCAGTTTTGGTGGTGATAAGTATGTATAAACATATTGGCAGACAGGCAATGATCGTGCATACCTTTGATCCCAGCACTTGGCTCAGGAGGCAGAGGCAGGTGGAATGCTGTGAGTTTGAGGCCAACTGGGATGGCAGAGTGAGTTCCAGGACAGCCAAGGCTGTTACACAGAGAAACCCTGTCTTGGTAAAACCAATCCAAATTAAAAAAAAAATAGAGCAAACAAAAACCAAACCATAAAGAATAATAGAAGTATAAAATCCAGTGTGAAACTCCACAGCTTCTTTTCTAAATAACTACTCAGTTGTCTAGAAATTCACTGAGTTGTATAGTTGTTAATCTGGTTAGTTTCTGGATATAATTTTTTTATTCGCTAAGGTTTTTTATAATAAAGTTAAAGTTTTTTAAAGTAAATGAAACTAAGATCATTATCAGAAGAAGGGGAAAATTGAAAGTTTCTCCAGGAACTTTAAAGTCAGGGAAGGAAAAGTCTAAAGCTGGACGTTTGAGGAGGAGATGGTCTGAACTGGTCTCCCAGGAAGAGATTCCACTTCTTTTTATCAACCTGTCACACCACCTTGCAGAAGAGATTGGAATCTACAAATGAGCTGATGGATGGAACCACTCCCTGATAAGGAGCACCATTTTTTTACATTAAACCCAAATCTCATGTCAAGATCTCAAGAAATTTGGGGGTGGACCACTAGATTTCTTTACTGGCTGTTTCTTGGTAAAACTGAAAACAGAGGGAGCCCTCTGGTCTAGGCCCTAGCCCAGCATTCATATAGGGTTGTTTGGCCTACATTCCCACCTCACTGTCCTCAAGCAGGGCACCCTGCTTTCCAGGACCACCTCTGACTTTCAGGTCTACAGTGAGCAGACACAAAAGAGACTTCCCAGCGAAGTCCCGCTCTCCATTGCCCTGACTGTCCATGTACCAGGAGTCAGCTGGGGCCGCTATAGTATTCAAACAATGAGGCCCAGTCTGTTCTGATTTTGGGCTTGTCGATATCCCTCGACCTATGGGAAATGAGCTGATGGTTTCAATCAAATGATAACCACATTGGGTCACTCCCCATCATCAGCTTTAGGAGGCCTGCCAGGCCAGGCCCTAGTGTTTGCCTGAGCCTATCAAGAGTGTCAGTTCCAATGAGTGGCCTTGCCACCATTTAGAGGACCATTACCCCAGAATGAAAACCAAGGAGGGCAGATCTCACAGTCTATGTTCCCAGGTGGTCAGAACTGGCTTGATTTGGCTATTTCCCACTAACAGGGTCTTGAGGGGCCGCTCCAGTGAGGCACGTGACAGGCAAGTGGTCCAGAGCTCTGTTATGTGTTTGCTGGAAGAGAAAACAGTTCCACTCCCTGGGCTGAGGGGATGGGACATTCCAGGCATCAGGACCACACTATACTTTTTATCTTGCTGCCTGTTCTTAGGACCACCCTTGGACAGAAACAATCGCATTTCAGGGAAGGATACAAGGAATCAGGTGCTGAAGAGTTCCCAGTGTATGCATGGGAGTGACCGTGTGAGTTAACACCTAAAGATTCCATGGCACCAATATAGAGAATGGTGTGCCAATGGAATGGAGATATGTATGCCCATGTGGCACATCTTGGATCCCAGGAGCTGTTGTGTGATAGGAAAGGTGAGAGTCAGGCAAGGAGGGGCTGAGGACAAAGTTCTCACTTCTTCATAGTAGGGGAGGCTACCACTGAAGAGTAGTCAGGTACATTAGGAGACTGTGGGGGACATAGGATGGGAAGGTAGAGTAGTCATAGGTATAGGGATGACACTGATGCTGGAGGGTGAGGTGGTTGATATGGGGATTCTGAAAAAGCAGAAAGGAAGTGCTAAAAAGGTGGCAGGAAATAATTATTCTTCTCTCACCTAGTGCATCCTGGAGTGACAAAGTGGCCAAGTCTTTGGACTATTTTTCTATTTGTTGTGCTTTATTTTATCAAGAAGCTTGTGACTCTTAGTAGTCATAGAGTTGTCGTCATCATCAAACTCATTGCACGGGGAGCTGAGAATTAGATCACACCTGTAGTCTTCAGGTCTCACCTGAGAGGAAATCAATAAAATATGAATGAATAATGCCCTGAAATGATAACAATATCAGTCAGCATGGAATATACCTTTTAAATTAGTCAGGTAGAAAAATCACTAGTCACTTCCATTTGTTCAAAAGAGAGGTTCCTGTAATAATATCTGGCCCAAGGTGAGTCAAGAAGCCAAGAAATTGATGATCATGTTCTGCTTGGCCAAGCAGTTTGACAGACAGACACTTAGACCTTTTGGTACACACAGCATCCTTGAGTAGTAATAGATACTGTCTGAAGCCAATACAGAACCTGTGAAAACTAACCCAGTAGAGTCAAATACTCGCACGCTAATATTTTCAGATGTACAGATGTGTTCTTCTCTTTCCACTCAGCCTTTTCCAAGGGTCACTCTGCAGTCCTCCTCCACTTACTCCTGGCATATTTGGGCATGAGAAACCTGATTCCCATACATTTCCTTTCGGTTATTGAAGAAAGAGCAAACTGCATTTCCCCAGGTAAGCAGGGTTCATAAATCCAACTGAAATACTATGTCATTTATCAGAACCCAAGTCTGCAGAAATTATACTAGAATGGGGTCCCCATATTAATGTATTAAGTTAGAGATGATTCATCTACTTATAGGGAAAGAAAAGTACAAAGGTGGTAGGAGAAAGGCTAGTTGTTTCTCATCCTGCTTCTACTTGGCTTTTATGATCAGAGAAGAAAAAAAAATGAAGTAATTCAGCAGAGCAGGAATGCATGTGGTAACACAGACACCCTTCCCACCATGCACATCTGACATAGAGGGAGTGCTAGAAGACATTGTACATTTGGGGAATTGGGGAGCATAAATCTGGGAGGAGATTAAACTCAAGCTTCATAAAGCTTGCTCAGCCCCCAGTATAAGGCTATGAAATACAGTGCTGGCTTCTTATTGCATCAAGTTGGATAATGGACTGATACTTCGTCATCACAGAAAATCTCAGCTGACCTCCTGGCTCTGACACACAGGGAAGTGATGCTCAAAAGTTGGTTGGGAGAGGCACAGTCATCAAAAGCAGTCTCTCAGATCTCCTTACTGTCAATGGGCATTTACATAATGCAAATAGAAGGTCCTCCTTGGAGTGGCAGGCCAGGGTACCCAAGGACCTTCTTGCTCCATTAAAAAGACAATTTTTATCTGTGAAATAATGGGACGCGCTAGACTTGGGTATGGAAATGGACGATTTTACGTATTTCATTTTGCACAGATGTATGTTTTAAATGAAATACTACCTGACAGATAAATTACTTGGTTTTGTGAATACAACAGGTTGATTTAGTGTTCCCAGCAGCCCAGATGGCTGGCGACATGTCATAGATGCTTAAACGACTTGGTACATGAAGGCAATTTCTACTGTAATACAAAACATTTGCAGAGTAACCCTGGTACATAATCTTTCTATTTTAACCCCAGAAAAGATTAGCTTTGTAGAAGTAAGCTACAACTGAGCTCAGAGAATACACACTTCTTTAAAACAAAAGGACAGTTGCATGTACCATTCTCAGGGGTCCTTAGCATCCCAAATTAAAAAGTTTGCTTCAAGAGTCAGAGCAAAAGAAAGACCTTTCTTCATGCCCATGAAGAAATGTGCTGGCAACATGTTTTTCTAATTGCTGTCTTTGTCGTCTCTGATTTTCAATAGTCTTATGAGGAAGGCAGCTGGAATTTGGTTAGCCTCTCTCCCAATTCCCAGAAAGAACAAAGAAAAGTGCCAGCCCTCCAGGAACCTCTCTAGGCTGGTATTTGGGGGAAATTAAGAATTGATACTGAAAACATATGTTGTACAGAAGCAGCATCTTAATAATTATAATGCCAGCCTTGGTGTCCAGACCATGGGACCATCCTACAGGTGAGCCTACTTCATAAAGAGACACTGATGCTACTAAATTACCTGGATGAAGGCCAAGATAGATCTTTCCCATGCCAAGTTCTGCCTGCAGGAAACAGAATAGGAAAGGAAACAAAGCCTAGCTTTCTACTATTGAAGCAAACCTTCAGAGAGGGAAAGTCACATGATCAAACTGTCTGCATACCTGCAGTTAGCTGGAGACTATATTTGCATGGTTTGGTACTCCAAGGTAAAGGGTAAAACCAGCAAGACACAAGCCTAGCACCCAGGGTGACATCACTGTGTTTGATTGGAGATCTAGGAATACAAGCATAAGACTAGGATGAATGTCACCCCTAAAGTTCAAAAAAGAAAAGGAAAGAAAGACAGACAGACAGACACAAGCTATGTCATGTGCATTGGTGTATTAGCTACTTTTCTGTTATAGTGATAAAACACCAGTGTTGTGGGATTCAGGCATTATTTAGAGAAATCTTAGTAGCTCCCAAGAATCAGGACCCCTATGGGGCATGGCCAAAATTGATTGGGACCCAGGGAACACCGAGTTCCATCCCTGTTTTGTCCCTGTGCTCTCGAAGAGCAGATCAGCAGCCCGGTATGGGATAGATCCTCTCTCCAAGAATTGTCCTAAGGGTCAATTTGTATCAAGTGTTTCTATACACCTCAATAAATATCAAAAAATCCTTTCTACTATGTATTGCAAGTGAATATCACTGCAATACACCAGATCGAGGTTAGTTATAACAGGAAAGGCTTATTTGCTGCTTATGTTTCCGAGGGATAATATTCCATGATGATGGAATAGAGGTAGTAAGTGGAAGAGAATAGGAACAATGGTGAGCTCACATCACAGTGGAGATGGTATAAGACTTTTAGAAATGTCAAAGCTTATCCTTGGTGACATACTTCTTCCATAAAAGTTGTGCCTCCTCATCCTCCCCAAACAGCCACAAACAAGGGAACAAGTATCCAACGAAATGCCTGTGTCTACCACAGTCGTTAACAATCATATTTTCATGGATTGACAGGATACCACCTAAAACTGTAAGTCCTCTGATGATGTGCCAATAATAGATAGTCTTAATAAACTAAAATCCACATGAAGATAGTTGTAATTTTAGGATGTCTCAATAGAACTGAGCCTCTCACAACTGTAACATCGGTACCAGTCTCTCCAATTCATAGACTTTCAGGAGGACTTTTAAAAGACAAGGGGTGGGTTGAGCCACAGGAATGCCCAGTGATTCATTTCTAGTTGTGTCATTAAAATGTCTATCATTTTCTGTTCCTGTATTTTCAGTAGAATCTTTCCTAAGTAATGGATCAGTTGACATACAATGATTTGAAATGTCCAAGAAGGCCCACTGTGTAAAGAAGAAAGCCCCACTTAATGCCTTCTATTAAGAATGACTGAGAGGATGTATGTTTCTTTATGTACACAGTGATGAATAGAAGTCCAGATTTTGCAGGTACTAAGTTTTCATCATGTACAAATTAACTATAAATAGAATCACTGATACTCTTGTTGAAATGTTGACATCTTTCTAGATAATTGGGATCATATCCTCCAAGGAGAGAGAGAGAGAGTAGTTCCAGCCCCTTCCTGTTCTTTATTTCTTGATCATGCATTGAGAAGTTTTGCTCTGCCAGACAGCCAGGTTATGCTGCCTTACTGTGGTCCCTAAGGGCCCAAGGAATCATAGACTGGAATGTCTAAAGCTTTGATGTAAAATACACTTTGTTCTCTTTACAAGTTGATTTTTATAAGAATTTGTGGTAGCTAGGCATGGTGGGATCCTTTGATCCTAGTACTTGAAGAGGAGAGGCAAATAGATCTCTATGAGTTTGAGGCCAACCTGGTCTACATAATGAGTTCCAGGAAATCCAGAGCTAAATAATAACACCTTATCTCAGAAAAACAAACAAAATAACAACAAAAAACAAACAAAAAGAATTTGTTATAGTGATAAACTTGTGACTATCATTGCGTTCATTAATTGACATCATGCTGGTTATGCAACACACAGTTACAGAATACATTCAGCTGTCACTAACAAAACACAAAAATATAGGCATTCTATTTTTCATGCAGTAATATAAGATTTAGTTTATAGCCTGGACTTTCTGGCCTAGTTCCAAGGCTCAGACCCACTTACAGCCCTGCTGCCACTTAGTCCCAAATAATCACACAAAAGCTTATATTAATTTCATGCTGATTGGCCTATGGTCCAGACATCTTGATAGCTAGCTCTTGCTTTTAAACTAACCCATGATTCTTATCTTCTTTATTCATGTAGCTTAGTACCTTTTCTCAGAGCAGCATCCTGGTATCCTTTCCTGTGGGTCTGCTGACCCCTCTGCTGGCTTCTCTGTCTTTCTCTTCCCAGAGTTTTCTTAGTCTGGTAGCCACACCCACACTCCCTTTCTGCCTTCTGGCTAATCAGTGTTCTATTAAGATAGTAGGAGGGCCAAATATTTACAATGTACCAAAACATAGTCCCACAGCACAATAAGACTTCTAGAGATAAATCATCCCAGGGTTGACATAGCAACCTCTCCCCTGTATCTTCTTGTCATGGCATTCTTAGCATTGAGGTGAACAATCAGCTTATACTATCACATCAGCATCCAGGTGGATAGCAAAAGTTTCCTTAACAACCCACAAACTCAAGGTAGATAAGGGTCAAGTTCAAGTTTTCCTATTATAATGATTTAAGTAAAAAAAAGTTTAAATCTTTCTTCCTACTCTATCTCATTGTGTATCATCCAATAGAAAGTTTAGTGATTAGCCCATAGTACTTACAATTGTAAAAGAAGTAGATTGAAGTGTATATTTTATAAGATTACATCACTTGATACTGTGCTTCAGGCATGACACACCTTTACAGGCTTGGCTCAGATGCAGCATTTAGAGTTGGGCTTCAGGAAAGTGATAGGATTGTAAGGAATGTGTAGGAATGTGCATGATTTGGGAATCGCTAAACCCCAGCCTCTTGGACATTTCAACTCATTGTAAACCATTGAACCATTACTTAATGAAGATCCTACTGAAAATGCAGGAAAAGAAATAATAGACATTTTTTGACATAGGTAGAAATCAGTCAATGGACTTTCCTGTGGTTCAACCCACCATTCTAAGAGTCCTCCTGGAAGTCAAATTGGTCCTGGTCCTGATGCTACAGTTGTAAAAGGTTTAGTTCTACTGAGTGACCCTAATATTAAAAATGTTTCCATGTAGATTTTAATTTGTTAGAATAATTTATCATAGTCACATCATCTAATCAAACTCACCTATGGGCTTATACTCTGATAGCATTGACAGGAGGCGATGGAGGGACATGGTTGGGAGACACATATCATTGGAGGAATGCTTTGAAGGGGATGTCTTATGCCAGGCCATTCACTTCTTCCCACTTCCTGCTGCCATAGATGAACAGACTTGCTTCATCATCCTTATTTTTCCATGATATTCTACATTGGCTTCCACCTGAAGCAATGGAACAGACTGACCATAGACTAAAACTTCAGATACTGTGGGCCAACACAAATCCTCTAGATTTCTTCTCTGATATATTATATCATACCATATATATATATACATATATATATATTTAAATGAGAAGTGACCAACACTGTAGGTATTTAAAAAGAATACTATTCTAAAATAATAGTTTCTTGTTTCCTTAGAGACTGGTGTTAGCTTAAAATTTATTCCAAGCTAATAGGAAAGAGGTGGCTAGCTCAATGGATTTAAAAATAAGAACCACAGGTAGCAATACATATTCCATGAATGTTCAAACACAATGTTGGTGAAAAAAGTGTAAATTAGAAACTTGACAAAATCCCAGGATGGAGATGAGTATGAAGTCACATCCCTAGCCAAAGAATTATTCAAGTGACAGTTTCTGGGAGAGGGAGATACAGTGTCCTTCAGTAATATGGCTCCTGTTTAGTTGACCACACTCCAGTGGAAAGCCACATATCCAAGACTGTGTTGGCAGGCATAAATGGACTTAATGGGCCTTAATAACAAAGATCACAAAGTTGGGTGGATAGGGAATGGACCATGGATCTAGGAGGAATTATGAGAAGTGAGTAGATAGAATTCAAACACACTGTATAAACTAATAAAAATAAAAATAAGGAAGTCTATTAAAGTTTGCTTACTTGTACCGATTTTTTTTTTAACAAAATGCTTAGTCCCTCTGACGGTCTGGTGGAAGGATGCTAGCTCACAGGTGGAAGTCAGTTTGCCAGTAAAATGTAAAGGAAAGTGTGTCTAATAGAATATTTCTCTATGTAGATTTTGGTTAGAATTCATACCAAGTACTCATGTAGTCAAGGGAGTTTTATCTATAATAGCAATAGTGGCAAGCACCCTGGATGTACCCCAGTTATGAGCCAGTTACATGGAACTGGAAATGATAACTCTGTACTGGGGTAGGGAGCCATTATTTGGAAATGATAAATACAAATGCAAAATACTGAAAATACTATCTGTTATTGACAACAGTCTCCCAGAGAAGCTGAATAAATGTGGAAAGTAGGTCTAGCAAAGAAATTTAAAAATCACACTTTCAAGATAAATGCATTTTCAGGAAGCAGCACCAAGCCATACTGCTGCTACCTGGTTTTGTTGTTTTTCCTTTTGGAGATCCTGGGGATTGAGTTTAGTTTTTGACACATGCTAGACAGTACTATTCCACTGCACTAGTCCACCCCAGCCCTTCTTTTTAAATATTGAGAAAAATGCTAAGTTGTTTGGATGGACTTGAACACACTCTGTAGACTATGCTGACCTTGAGATTACAATTCTCCTAGGTTAATTTCCCTAGTATGTGGGATGATAGGACTGTACCACTAGATCTTCTCTTACCTTTGGCTTTCTTTGTACTTTGGAGGTTTTCTGTCTTTGAGATTGTATTACTGTCTTGGACACTCCCCCAGTGCTACAATTATAGCATCATGTCTGGACCCTTTAACTTGGATACAGAGAACAGATTTAGATCATCATCCTTGTATGGCAAGCACTTTACCAACTGGGCCATCTCCCTCACCCAAGGATGACCACTTGGAGCTTAACAAAGAGTCTACAGAGTGCCTATAGCTACAGCTGCAGCTCCATCCAAGACATGCCTGGATATAAGTGTAGCATGTTCCATGTTTGCTTACCAGCAAATGCCTCTGAGCACCGTGGTATAGTCCTGACAGCTTCGAGCCTTCTTATTCACAATGATACTGAGGATGCTGACTTTAGTTAAAATATATTGCTAGAATATAGATTAAAAAATCTGAAAGCCATGTTGAAAGAGGCAGAAGAAACATATTGAGCAACCAGACATGTAGAGATGCTGGGATTATGTCCTGCATTTAGATCACTCAGATCCTAGTTGTGAAAATTAGATATAAAATTGACATACTTCCCAGGAACTCTATATAGAGGCTGGGTGTCCAGGTCTTGCTATAGTTTACGTGAAGCAAGAAAAGGCAAGTAAAGCATTGTAAACTATGAGCTTAGACTTTCATATCTAAGACATCACTAATGCTCTTGTTTTGTTTGTCTTGGAAGGGACAAAAAGTAGAAGTGAAAAAAAAATTACATGCCAAAAAAAAAATTTGTTCTTTTGTCAGGGCTGAGTGTAGAAAGAGCTACTTAAACACAAAGCAATGTTCCAAATGTGTTCACTTTTGGAACATTGGTGGTGGTCTGACTGCATGTAGCATTTTTCTTCTGAGGGGTGGGAAAGTATTGAGTAAATCATATGATACCATCGAAAGAATCAAGGGGATATTAAAGAAGGGAAGAAAATCAGAGCATAGATTCCTTTTGGGACATATTGCACTTCCAACTCACCAGACGCTCTCTGGAGGCTTGAGAGCTTAACACTGAACTTGGAGAGAAATGCTCAGAGCCCCATGAACAGAGGAGCGCCACCAGGGAGCTAGCTCTCCACTGTCATCCATCAGTTGCATTTCTTTCTCAGCAAGCTTTTAATTTCAATGGGGAATCTGAGGCACTGATAGAGTGCTTTTGGGCTTCAAGTGGTCTCAGATTTTAAAATATTAAGCCAACTACCCAATTTAATAATGTAGAAGAATTTAATTTTAAGCACTGACTGCAGATTGGCATAAAAGAATTCTCAACCAGGAAAAGGTAGAAAGATGAGATAAAGAAGAGATCCATTGACAGGCTCCCAAGTCTTTCCAAGTTGCTCTAAATATTACTGCAAAGGGGTTGGAGCCTTGGAACATTGTGGCCACAATTTCCTAGAAACTTGGTTGCTAATTAAGGTGTCTAAATCTCCTTGAGTCTGTGTGGGAGCCTGTCTACTAACTTTTGAAAAGCTGTACAAACTCTACTGTTCTACCTCCAAGAGCACCAGCAGAGTAAATCATGGACAAGCAGTGACTTTGTTGAGGAATGGGGACAGTGCCCACTGAGTGGAAACAAAATTACTCTGATTTGGTTTCAAATAAAAGATACATTTTGTAGACTGCTTTTCTGAAATATAAAAAATTATTAAATATAAAATACTCGAATTTTAGGATTTATGTCTGAGGACTTTAGACAAACAAATAAAAAAAACCCTAAAAACTGCAAACAAATTGTAGTTATCTTCCTGTGTGGGCTAATGAGCCTTGGGAGCGATGCATGAGTCCTTGGTCATGTCTTCTTCATTTGTAGATTTGTCTTGTGGGGTCCTGGCCTCAGAAGCAGTGATGCTGTCAGCCAAACCAGGTTCTCAGGTTGAGCTTCACTAATCCCTCTGGCTTTTTGACCACTGAGAAAAGGAAGCAGAAGCTTTTGCCTGCTGCTGCTCTAAAAGGGCCACTCACAGGCTCCCCACACCTGGGCAGCTGGTTGTCACAAATGAACTTGATCATGCCAGAACCTATAGTCCTCATTTATGGGGAATTGGCAGTACTTTAGGAAGTTCAAAAGTGATGGGGATAGTCAATACAGACTGGTCCTTCCACCCTCTGCTTCCCAGGATGCTCATAGCTATAGGTCACATCAGTGGGGTAGAAGAAGGAATATTGGGCACCCTGACAGTTGGATGCAGACGTGTGGCAAGGAGGGTGAAGCCAAAACATGTAGAAATCATTTGAACTGACTTTGTCCCATGATCAAAGTGTTACCTGCTCTCAAACTGACCTCTTCTTTATGGTGACTTTCTTAAGTACTCTTTCTGGGACCTTCTCCCCACTACCACCTTGAATTAACAGGGGTGACAATGTGGCTGTTCCTGGTCCCAGGCCATTGTTTTCAATCTTTTCTTCTTAAAACATATCTCCCTGGACTCTGCTATTGGTAATGTGACTTTTGTTTCCTGCCAGGAGGAAGTTTGATATAGTCACACCTCTACTCATGAAACAAACATAGGAGAGCAAACTTCTAGAAAAGTCTTCCTGTGGCTTTTAGAAATTTCTGCCTTCTCTCTTTTAATTGACAAGGTTATGCAACAGTCCACCAGTGGTGGCCACATTCCTTGGGCAGAACTGGTAGATTTCATAGTTGTCAGTCAAAGTTCCTCTTTAACAGAGGGACAGACCCGAGAATAGCACTCAAAGTTTGTCTATTAATTGAATAAGTTTGGTTCCTTGATGAAATGTGAGAACCACCCATGAATGTAGGGCTGGGTTCTGAAACACTTGAACCATCCACTTGGCCAGCTTCAAAAGCAACAGAGGGTCTTATTTCTAACATTGGTTCTGTTACACAAGTATCATGTTGGAGGATGCCATGTTGGAGAATATCATTTTGATGGACAATATCCACTTTGGTTTTTAACTGAAATGAAAAAACTCTGGGCAGACTCTAGAAAAACATGAATCCTATAATCCCAAACAGGCTATTTCCCTAATGTGTTCCTATAAACAGAGATAAGAAATGACTAAACAGGAATAGAAAAATGAGCAAAAGACCAGAGTGGCTAACTCATCAAAACAGAAGGGAAAATGCTCTACAGATTTATTCAGCTTTACATGCAGTCAGGGCAGAACAACACATTTTTGAAGTAGTGTTTCTCATCATTCACATGGGCCAAGACTCAGAAGTCTGATGGCTCACTATGCTGGGGACAGACCTTGCAGAAAACACGTATGCTGATGTATTTTCCATTTTAACACAATACTATAATGAGTCTTTATCTCTCAATTAATGACAGAGAGACTTATTATTAATTATAAAAGCTTGGACTTTAGCTTAGGCTTGTTTCTAACTGGATCTTATAACTTAAATTAACCTATATTTTTTATTTATTTATGTCTACCTGTGGAATTGACCTCTATCTCATTCTGTGTATTCACCTCACTCTTGTCTCTCTTAACCTAGCTTCATCTCCTACTTTCTCACTGTCTGGAAGATCCACCTACTCATCCTGACTAGCTATTGGCCATTCATCTCTATATTAAGATAATCACAGCAACATATTTTCACACAGTGTAAACAAATATTTCACAACAGAATGCTACAGCTTAGTAGACAAGTGAATGAGCAATATTCATCAAACCATACCAGCATATACATATGCTGCTTCTGGACATTCAACAAGTCACACATCCACAGATTATGATTACTTACAGAACAACATCTAGGAGATTCATTGCTGTGGATGTAAAGCAAAAACAAACAAACAAAAAGTCAAATTCAGTTAGTCTTTATACATATACTTATATATATATTAAAAAATCAACTCGACAGCACTGATTGAGAAAACCTATAGTACATTCATCCATTTAATGAGCATCAATGCTAGTTTTTCAAATGAGTGAGAAAAAATTCCATTATTAGTTTAGAAATTCCAAAACCAATCTATCTATCTATCTATCTATCTATCTATCTACTTACTATCAAAATTTCCATTCATCCATCCATCTATCTATCCTCTACCTACCTACCCATCTACCTTCATATTTATTTTCCTTTTGTAAATGTGAGTAAATAATGTGATAATATAAAAGTTATACCAAAAGGATAAACTAGACCCTGCTTAGAGTCAATAGCTAGTGAAGAAAAAAATGACTCTAAGACATCTCTAAAGAGTCTTGCCAGTACTTTTGAGTTCTGAACTGGGCATGTATTTTATATATTCAAACATAAAATAAGCATAATTGAATGTAAATCCAAATAAATGAACTTAGTTACAAATCATACAGAATAGTGATTTTTCTAGAACAAGCTCCTAGAGAAATTCATCTGAAGGGAACAAATGCAATGTTTTCTCTATTGTGTGGCCTTCTGCACTGACACCCATGATAAATTCTGAAATGATATAATTATGGGAGAATAAAGTGAAAACAAAGTTCAATTTTTTCCATGTAAGAGCAAACACATATAATTAAAATGTCAAAGGAGTAAAAAGCTACATCTAAAATGAAGTAGCATGAATCACAACTCATCCACACATAGGCCCTCAAGACAAGAACTGTCAGCAGCAGTCAACACACACAGCAGCCTTTTGCTTT
The DNA here is from genome assembly GCA_004025045.1 of Sigmodon hispidus. Classification (NCBI taxonomy): domain Eukaryota; kingdom Metazoa; phylum Chordata; class Mammalia; order Rodentia; family Cricetidae; genus Sigmodon; species Sigmodon hispidus. The sequence goes on from PVIH01023962.1 coordinate 15,683, forward strand.
CGAAGCATCGTTCCCCAGGCTGTAGAGACCCCAGGGTAAAAAAAAAAGGCGCCTTCTATTTCTGGGGTAAGGAAAATGCTTGGGAGATCCTGGGATATCTAGTCATGCCAGAGAGAAAAAAGAGCATATTTTTTAATTAAAAATAAAGGAGGCGTCAAAAATAAATGGTGGTGTCAGTAGCACATGGGAACCAGCTGGAAGTGCATCCCATCGGCTACCTTTGGGACAGCTGTGTGAGTACTGAAAGTGATGATAACTGTAATTGATTGTGGAAATAATGATAATCCATAAATCTAGATGGGGACTCTGCGTGCATGTAAGAGGTGGAAACAGATACAGAGACATACAAAGAAAGATAAGAGACACAGAAAAACAGACAAACGTTGTACTGTCTTTTTAGAAAGACCTATAGTTTTCAAAGAAGGACCCAGTTCTAATCACTATATCCTATAAAACTCTCTTTAAAGAAGAACACTGTAGTGAGACTATGTCCCTCTTACTGGTTTAATAAAAAGCTGATTGGCCAGAAAGCAGACAGGAAGTGTGGGCAGGGCTAGCAGACTAAGAAACCTCTGGAAACAGGAAGAGCAGAGGAGAGATGCCAGAGAGATACCAGGAGAAATATCAGGAGAGATGCGAGCAGACATGCCAGCAGACACAGAGGAAAGAAGACAACCATGCTGCCCTGAGAGAAGGTACCAAGCCACATGGCTACACAGATGAATGGAAATAGGTTGAGTTAAGATGAAAGAGCTAGCTAGCAATATGTCTGAGCCATAGGTCAATCAGCATGGCATTAATACAAGACTTTGTGTGGTTATTTGGGCAAAGCAGTAGAGGGGCTGAGAGTAGGTCCAAACCTCGGGGTAGACTGAAAAGTCTGGGCCAGAAACTACTTAGTAGAACACAAATTAGAAAGAGTTTGAAGATATTTATCCTGTGAATTGTGAAGTTCCCTGGAACATCTACATTTTTCCTTCTTTTTCAGTTTCTTTGTGTACTCTTCACACACCCACCAGTGTTTTGTAATTTGGCAACTGAGTCCTAGAGAAAAGGTAGGTCTAGAAGAAGGCATAGCCTACATTATGCTATAGGAGGACATGGAAATGGATCTGACATACAGGTGGGAGGCTGTCAACCATATCAAACTTTTCCATGTGCATAATCTGATCTCTATTTCTAGCAATTGACTCCACAAAATTATTGGACTAAGTGCATATGCAAGTGTCTGCGGAATGAGATTCTGATTTTAGAAAAGTTCAAACAAAACATAAGAATCCTAAGTCAGAAGATAGTATTTTATACACATAAAATATAATATAAAATCATGCAATTTAATTGTGTGTGTGTGTGTTTTAATGTCAGTATACATGTGTGCTACAGCACATGTATGGAAGCCAGAGAACAACCTCAGGTCTCAGTCCTTAGCTTTCAGCAATGTGCACATCAAGCTATTTGGCCTCCCTTTTCCATCGTCTCTCCTTTCTGTGGCCCTGTCTTATAGGAGAACTGCTAATATGACAGCTGCGTTAACATGTTCAACTTTACATGGCTTCTGGGAGCCCAAACTCCAGTTCTCACGATTGCAGGAAAACCACCTATGAGCCATCCCCTTAGTTCATGAACACACAGTTTTTAAAAGAAACATCTTAGCTAAGAAGAATCAAATAATGCTAAAACCATCAGCCAGTTGTCCGCTGTTATACTATTAAGAACTTGTTAGTGGTCAAGGAGAAAACATATCTTCATCATGGAAAGATACACGAGATGTTATCTTCAGCAACATCAATGTTGGTGGAAAAACATGTCAGGTGTCTCTGATGTACAGCTATGTAAAATTCAAGCATTTTTACCAAATGTTTGTAACTTGATCAACTCTTCAATCCTAACCTCTATTCACAGGAAATATGGGGGGCAGATGAACACATTAAATACCATTAGAATAAAATCATGAGATAGATCCTAAAAATGGAAATTTCCATAAGGCTGAAAAACTCATTTTAATAAATTTAATGTAAGACAAAAATAAATTAAAATAAGTCGGTTATAAATTAAAAGATACATAGAAACCATGGCCATGATAATGCTTAATTAAGTTCTAATCTTTGGACTTTCTTACTTGAGTATCATATTCTACTGGACAAAGTTAACATAGCAGATGAGATCAGCAGCAAAACCATATAACAACCACATGGGCAATTACTGTATTCAAAGTCACTCTGGGAAGTGCCAAGGGCCACCTAGTTATTAGATGATAATAAGGGGCCCAAGCCTGCACATTGACACTTTCACTCCATAAGAATGCCTGCCCTCCCACCTCTCCAGAGGTAAACCCTTAAAATTATGGCTGCTTTTTAAGGAATTTCAGCTTCCCCACTAATGAGCTGTGTATAGAAGTCACTCTAAATCTCAAGGCCTCAGTGCTTCACAGCCTTTGTTCCTGTCCCGCTCACTGGATGACTAATACGCTTGTATATGATGTGTGTCTACTCATTCATCCATTGTAGCACATCAATCCATATTCTGTAAGTGGTAAATGCATCAGTAAAAGAAATTGTGTTAAGTGACTATTCAAAGTCTCCAGTTTGCCAAGCTAAATCTATCGAGTATTGTTCTGGATCCCTGGCATCCCATAGATGGGCATGAACTGATTTTCTGGGCTTGGATTCTAGAGTCTCTGGGTAGAGCAGGATGGAATGTAGAGCCAGCAGGCTATTCTTTGAGAGGCTGCTGACAGTCCTACAGAGGGGATTCCAGGGAGAAGAGACGGGGCACATTCCTTCATCTTTACCAGCTCCCATAGGAAGGACTTCTACACTCCATCCATCGACAGCTGCAATGCTGACCTGAGGGAGAAATCCAGCAATACTCCCTTCCAACATCTGACCATGACTTTGGGCTCAAGTTCAAGATCCTTTGGAAACCTGCCTGAGATCATGGCTTCCTCTTCCCTAGTGAAGTATGACTTACCCTCCTGGACACTGTGGCTCCAAAGCTTTCTAACTTGATGCATCTGCCCTGCCTGGAAGCCACCTGTATAGCGCATCTCAGCTTATGTTATTTCTATCCATGCTTCTATGCTCTCTTGTAGCATCAGCTCCTGAAGCCAAGAGGCTGCGTGCATGGCTGTCTGCCCAGCATTTAGCACCAGGCCTGGCACATGACAGACAGTAGAGAACCATTAGTAGAACTAGCAACAGTTGGCAAGAGGTCCACAGGAAATGTCCCCGGATGGTGATGGTGACGCTGATGACAAGCTTACGTCAGCATAGCCAGTGTGGCTGAGCCAATTGTAATTGGAAACATCTAAGCTGGAACCATCTTGGAGAAAACAAAGCCAACATGAGGACCAAGAATCTGGCCAGGAGTGGAAGGAGCCAGTCAATGTCAGCTTGTCATTTCTATAGGCTAGTCTGCTCCGAGTTGGGGTCACCTTCACCTTCCGAGCCTGAGACCTGGAAGGGAGGGGCTCATTCATACAACTGTGTGCTGAGAGCATCATTGTGATGCTGGGCCACTTTGGAGACATTTACAAACAGATGATACTCAAGTCGCAATATTCCATGGGAACAAGTCCACAGCTGAGTACAAGAATGGCGTGTCTGCATTTGTTCTGTGTCCTTTCTATAAAACTCTCTGCTTCTCAAACAAGACATGCACATACCTCTGAGCCCTGGCTAACTTAGGGAACATTAAGTTTGCAGATAATTGTTTAAACAGAAAAGTCAGTGAGCTTTCCAGTGTGTTTTCCATGTCTGCAGCACTGAGCAAAATGGGAATCTGCCTGGAGCATGTCCCAGGAATGAATTCCAAATGACCTGGAAGGAATCCTATATGAAGAGGGACTTGGACATTTACAGTCCAAGCTCTGCTCAGGGGGGCAGCATGAGGAGATAAAAGCAGAGAGAGGGGCATAAGGCAAACTGACATTGCAACTCAGCCCTGCTCCCTGGACCAAGAGAGCAACCCTACAAGGACAAGGAGGCCATGTTTACTGTGGCACTGCTAGTAACAGTCACGGCACACAGGGGTCCTGTTCTTCACGTCAGTGTGCTTTGGTTATGTCAAAGCTGCCTGGCACATAGCACGCGCATTGTCGACATTTATGGTGGGAATGCACAGCCTGGCTCAGTCCTCACATCCTTTTCTGTCTTCTCCTCTAGGAGTCTTTTAGTGACGTTGAGACTGTCACAAAGCTTGAGTATTTTTCATCTAAACACGGCTTGTGACATCAACAGAGAAACACGGGCTACTTGTGTGACTTCCATATTCCCACATAGGGACAATCACGGCTTGCAGCTGACCAAATGCTGTGGTTTTTTTTCCCTGAAGGAAGAATTTTCTTGGGAGTGGGGGAGTGCTAACATATCAGCAGAAGTCCCAGGAGCCCACGTTCCTGATTGTACTCACTCTCACTGATCCTGAGCTCTGCTGTATCAGGCTTAGTTAAATTGGGCCCTGAAGGGTTTTTTTATGTGTATGGAAGTGTGCCCTCATGAGTTTATGTGCACCACATGTGCTGCGGTGACAAGAGAGCAGATGCCCTGGGACTGGAGTTATAGGACATCTTGAGTCACATGACTCAAATGCTGGAAGCAGAACTCATGACCTCTGTAAGAGTAGTGAGTGCTTTTAACTACTGGGCCATCTCTCCAGCCCCTCACTGGGGCCTCTGAGATACCACCTTATGCCTATGATCCCAGTGCCTCAAAATGTGAACTCCTGAGGAGCTATCCCAGAATTTCTACCTGCTCAGAAAAGAGTGGTTTGGTGACCCCTCCTCAGCAGAGATAGGCTCTCGGGATTCCCATGCCACCTTTCCTCAGGGAGCTCTGTCAGTAGCCACCATGCTCTCATCTGGGAGTAAGCACATGTTGAGCTAAGGCTGCAGAGAGATAACTGAAATCCTCCCAGTAGGTGCTGGACCACTGGCCATGGCTCCTTCCTGCCACAGACTTCAGGGCTGTCCTGGTTTTAAGCTCTGCTGCAGGTCTGTGATTCTGCTGTATTGTACTTCCTGCCTGTTTTCCAGTGAGCTGTCACCTCCCTGAAAGCAAAACCTTACATCCTACAGTCCCTGGTACCCAGAAGGGTACACCATAGGTATTGACAGGTGGGTAAGTTAATGTTGGCCAATTGTCACCTCAGTCACTCAAAATGATGAGTTGACTAGGAGCTCTGAGTGGCTTCGACAGGTCAGAGGAAAGAGTGCTGAAGGTTCGGGGCAGGAGAAAAAGCCAGAAAGCCACAGGCTACACTGTTTATCTCAGATCTTAGAGCTATACCTGGGCACCATAGAAGATGCACTGCTTATCCAAAGTAAAGTTTAATTCAGGGTCCCCAAACTATAAATCATTGCCTTACATTTAGTATCTTTTAATTAGTGGATTTGATAATCTGAATACATGCTAATAGTTAATCATTCCAGCAGGTTCAGCTGAGAATAAAGTTCTTTGCTAAAGAGAATCAAAGCATGCCAAGAGGAGGATGCTGAGGGGCAAGTTGTGTGAGCAATATTTTATCAATATATAAGAGGGATGAAGGACCACATGAAAAGCCCCAAACAGTGTGAATCCTTGTAACACTGTCCTGATGTCATCAGTGGGGCCAGTGAGCATAAACAGCCGCATGTAGTCTACAGTGTAGTTCTACAGTTAACAACAAGAGACAGGGTCTGTGTGGTAAGGATGAGAGACTCATCCTATATATTCACAACAGGCAAACTGTGGGCACTTTCTTCTTTTAAATTTATATGTGCGAGCATGTGTAGTATGTGCACAAGTATACATGTGTGTTTGTATTCATGCATGTACTTGTGGGTGTCAGAAGTCAACCCCAGGTGTCCTCTTTCTCACTGCATCTTAGAATTTGAGATAAGGTCTCTCATTGAACTTGAAGCTCACTGATTGTCTAGTGGCCCCATGGGATCTCAGGCACACACCAACATGCCTGGCTTTTTATGCGGCTAAGGAAGATCCAACATTAGGTCCTCTCTTTACCCACTGAGGTCCCCATCTTTCACACTTGAGGTTGCAACACAATTACAGACATAGAGGCCACGTTTTATAAGCCTATACTTCTTAGAATATCAACCCTAGGTAAAGGTCTACAAGTAATGCTTTATAATATTTAATAAAAATAATTTATAGGGGCTGGAGAGATGGCTCAGCGGTTAAGAGCACCGTCTGCTCTTCCGGAGGACCCGGGTTCAATTCCCAGCACCCACATGGCAGCTAACAACTGTCTGTAGTTCCAGTTCCAGGCAAACACCAAGGCAAATAAATAAATAAATAATAAATAAAAATAAAGTTTAAAAAAAATAATTTATATTCATTACCAAAATTAAACTGAACAAGAGACTAAAGAGAACACACAAGGAAAAAAAGACTCCCTCTCCTCTTCCCCCCCCCCATCATCAAACCTCCGTGGCAGCTGGAGCCATCACAGGAGTGTCTTACAGTCTTTAAACACATGCAAATGAATGTGAGACTCTGTGTATATAGTATGCATATTTTAGCACATCTTGATTGTTTCAATTAAAATTGTAACTTGGAGATTGGTTTCATATCAGGGCAGAGCTCATTCTTTTAATGTTTGATTTTGTATTCTACTTTGTGGATAGACCAACAATTATTTAATGAGTTCCTCACTGTTGAGAGATTATTCTTGTTCTTTATTGTTATTAAAATAAACATGTGCATACATCTTTATAAAATGAGTATCTAAAGTAACTGGGTAAAAAGAAACATGGGCAAAAGTCAAACTTCCTTTTTTTTTTTTTTTTTTTTTTAAAAAAGGCCTAGGTTTATAGTTACATTCTAAAAGTATGAAGCATTCATTTTTACCCAACATTACCAACATAGTCTATTAAAACCTTCTTTTTTGTATTAACCTCATAGATCATCTGTTGGGACCTTGATGTCCCTTTCTAAGTCCATTGCTGGTGCAACAGTGTCAGCAGGTGAGTCCTTAAGAGGTGGACTCCTAAGCGGCATCAAAGTGAGTTATCACAGAACTGAGCTATGATAGGTGCAAGGCCAGGTGACCAGGGAACAGTGTTATATCCATGGAGTTTCAGTACTGAGATCAGAGAAAATGTTGAAAATTTTAAAGAGATATTTTGCAATGATTAATTGAGGAGCTTGAAAATATTGATAAAAATTGATATTTTGTCAACTGCAAATATACTAAACAGGCAAAAACTGAGAAGGAGAAGATTGAGTTACCAACAGTGTAAAAGACAGAGAAATGGTTATTAATTACTCACAGAACAATTATAAAAAAGCAATGGCAAATACCCTGGACAACTGTATGTGAATAATTTCTGCAAATCAGAAGAGTAGGAATACTTACTCAAAACATATAACTTACCAAGAACATGATTTTTAAATGCAAATTGTATGTATTAATATTATATTACAGTATTTTTGGCCATTTCTAGACTGTGAATAGCTAAATTCCCTTATTACGTCCATATTAGATGAACTGGGACAACAAACCTAAGACTTCCCTCATGATAAAAGTCCTGGAGAGATCAGGAATACAGGGAAAATACCTAAATATAATAAAGACAATGTACAACAAGCCTACAGCCAACAATAAACTAAATGGGGAAAAACTCAAAGCAATCCCACTAAAAAAAAGGAACTAGACAAGGCTGTCCCCTCTCCCCTTATCTATTCAGTATAGTTGCCAAAGTTTTAGCTAAAGCAATCAGAGAATGAAAAGAGATTAAGGGGATACAAATTGGAAAAGAAGAAGTGAAACTATCTCTATTTGCAGATGATATGATTGTATGCATAAATATCCCACAAAAGTCTACCAGGGAACTCTTACACCTGATAAGCATCTTCAGCAATGTAGCAGGATACAAGATTAACTAAAAAAAAAAAAAAAAAAAAAAAAAAAAAAAAAAAAAAAAAAAAAAAAAAAAAAAAAAAAAAAAAAAAAAAAAAAAAAAAAAAAAAAAAAAAAAAAAAAAAAAAAAAAAAAAAAAAAAAAAAAAAAAAAAAAAAAAAAAAAAAAAAAAAAAAAAAAAAAAAAAAAAAAAAAAAAAAAAAAAAAAAAAAAAAAAA
>PVIH01023963.1:6981-23855 GCA_004025045.1 Sigmodon hispidus
GGGGTGTCTGGGGTGTGTGTGTTGGGGGGTGTCTGGGATATGTGTGTGGCGTGGGGGGGGAGTGTCTGGAGTATGTGTGTGTTGTGTCTGGGTTATGTGGGGGGGGTGTGGGGGGGTCATCTGAGGCATGTATGTGTGTATCTGGGGTATGTGTGTGTGTGTGTTTCTGGGGTGTGTATGTGTCTGGGGTATGTGTGGGGGGGGTGTCTGGAGTATGTGTGTGTGTGTCTCAGGTATGTGTGTGGGGGTGTGTGTGTGTGTGTGGGTGTCTGCGGTATGTGTGTGTGTCTAGGGTATGTGTGTGTGTCTAGGGTATGTGTGTGTGTCTAGGGTATGTGTGTGTGTCTAGGGTATGTGTGTGTGTCTAGGGTATGTGTGTGTATGGGGGGTGTCTGGGGTATATGTGTGTGGGGTGTCTGGGGTATATGTGTGTGTGGTATCTGGGGTATGTGTGTGTGTGTTGTGTGTGTGTGTGTGTGTGGAGTATGTGTGTGTGGTATGTGTGTGTATGTAAACAAAAACAACCTAGTTGTCCTTTCATTCTAGTACACCAATAATGGGGCATTTCTTCTTCATATTTCTGTTAGTTTACAGCTCCAAGTTAATTTCCTACTGAATGTTTTTCTTGAGTGTTGGGTAGTTAACAGGCAACATTCCTGTTTCGTCAGGCTGTGAAGACTCAATTTAGGTCCACTGCTGACAAGCCCATCCTCAGTTCTTGTTATGTAAAGAGATGTCAATCCATAACTTAATTATAAGCATTTTGTAGTTTTATGAGTCCCCTAGCTTGGTGCATTTAATTGCCTTCCCATCAACTAAGAAATGATCAAAATGATGGATCATTTGTGTCCGGGAAAACTCACTTCAAACTGACAGGAAACAACAGCTTTCGAACCAATCCTGGCCACAGCCTACTGTTGAGGTGGTTGGTGAGAGAATACTTTTTTTTTTTTTTTTTAATTACTCTGGTGTTTTCCCTTCCAAAGTGTTCACAGAGCATGGTTCAGCCTCTTGCCTTGCTCCACAAGGAGTATCCAGCCTGGAAAACAAAAAGTAATTGATGAGAGGCTCACAGAATAGTTGTCTTGGCACTGCCTGGTCCCTGCTGGGTCAGAACATTTGGCTGTTGGCAAGTCCCTGATCCTCCATAGGCAAGGGAGACCTGCAACCTTCGTTAGGGAGGGCATGGTGCAGAATGTCTGAAAATTTGGTCTTGAATTAAAGGCCTCAGGGAGACCTCCAGACAGTGGCCTTATTCTGTGTTATGAGGCTGAAGGCTGATTTTGAGGGGCAAGCTTGGCAGAAAAGAGAAATCCCATTGCTGAACTGCCATCTAGGTTAGATGGAGTGTTGGCAAATGTGAGGTCCTGAATTCTTTGGACGTTTCCTGCCCTGTTCTGACCATTCCCTGGGAAGAAATATGGTAATAAATGGACCCAGGAGGAGGCGGAGTGCTGGAGGGGATTTAAAGTGGCAGATGGGGGCTGGGTGGTGAGAGAAAACAGTTCACGCTGCTGACCAACAGCAAAAGCTACCACAGTCATTATCTGCTTCACGCCAGGCTAATTTGACATCACAATGGCTGCTCTATGTTGGTTCTCAGAGTATTGGAAGTCACGGTGCACCCCTGTGGCCTGGCGGCCAGACTGGGAAAAAGTTCCTCCTAGGACTTCCGGCTTGGGCCAGAAGCAGTCAAGGGACTCTGGCTGTGTTACCCAGGAGGCTAGACAAGCATTTCCCCTGGCAAGGCCATCGTTTTCACAGAAGGGACTTCTGCTGGCCCCAGGCAGGACTCCACTCAGGGACTGGCTGGTGGCACTCTCCCTAGTCCAGAACTGGGTTTGTCCATGCCCTCTGGGATGAAGGAGGGATTCTTCACTCCGCATGGGTCACTAAAAGATTTTGCAAGTCAGCATACTTGCCTGACTTTCTGTGGGCCTCACCCTTCTTCTCTCTGTCCACAGAAAATGGCTGTCCACCCAGAGAAAGACAGGCACCCAATGCCAGGTGTCGACCTATTGGCAAGAGTGGATGCTTGGTGTTCCACACTGTAACAGAGCTCTTGAAATGTCCTAATCTCCCTAAAAAGAGATAGCAAGAATTTAATAGCTTTAAAAAAAATAAAAAAGAAAGAAAAGAAAGGAAATTACTGATAAAGACATTGTGACATAAGCAAGGAAAAATGTGAGTGCTTTTGAGAGACAGAAGCATCCAACAGGAAAATGCCGAAAGCCCCGATCCATAGTGCGCCTGCTTAGGCCACACATTTCCACTCACTCAAAGGGGAGATTCTTGTTTTCCACTTGCCTTTATTAAGTGATATAACTTAGTGCGGGAAAGGAATTATAATTACTATTATTAGGGTTTTTTTCTTTAGTTTGTTGTTTCAAAATAGCTCTCAAGTTGAATGTCTCAGTGTAACTTGATCTCTTGTGTCAACATATAGCCTACACAGGCCCCACATTCACACCTAGGGCCTAGGAGTCCGGGTCACTTTCTCATAAGGAAGTCCACCTCCTGTCAGCCCTGCCAGACAGTCCACTTACAGCTCACAGGCTTTCCTGGACTAGTGAATGAACCCTGGGACTGGGGGCAGGACCAAGAGAAACTGACTAGAGAGATGGGGCAATTAAAGGGCCATGAGAAAGGAACTGTCCTTCACCCCTAGTCTGACTGAAGTCCCCCGCCAACCTGGGATTTGAGAAATTCTAGCATAATTAGTGTTGGTGTGAGGACTGCCTCTACAGAATCCCTTCCACACAGAGTTCAAATAAGTAAGAGACAGCAACAAACCAGCCTCTCTCCCTCTGAGCAGTAATCTCACCAGAGCCCCACTCGCAGGAAGGACATACCTTAACTCCTTGACCCATGGCTTTGAGTTATCAGATTTTAATCCTATCCAAGGAGCCTCTGGAGCCACCTCACCCTATAATCTCATTTACTGAAACAGGGTTCCTTAGTCTTTGTTGTTTGGTTTTGTTTTGTTTGAGTCTGGGTCTCACTTTGTAACCCTAACTGGCCTGGCACACTTTCCACCTGGAGATCATCCTGCCTCTACCTGCTTTGTGCTGAGCTCATGAAGGTGCGCCACCTGGGATCTCAAGAGGGCTGTTTAATAACTTTGATATGTAATTCGAGAGTCACCAAAAATGTCTATTTGTCCACTACTAAAACATTTGTGCATCTCTCCCTTAAGAAGCCACACTCACAATTAGATGCATCTTACCCTTTGCTAGAACCTCCCTTTCTATTAATCACACACTTAAGTTTTCATCTCAGTGAGTCAGGAATCCCAGCTTCACTGAGAAGAGGTCTCTGGAAAGGATCCCTCAGGCTGCTGCAGATGGAACCCAAAGCAGTGCCCCCCACTACCACCAATGGATCTTTCCCAACTCTCTTTGGTAGAGAGTGTCAGAAACCAAGGAGCGTGTGAACTGATTGCCTCTTAACTAGAAAAGGGCAACTTTCCAAAGAAAAAACAATGCTATTTCAGAAGAATTTGGAAATGGACCAATGTGTGCAGAATAACAGGTCCACCATACAATCTCCAGCAGCACCAAGGAGCCTGCCCAGCCCTCCTCCCTCCCCCTCCTCCCTCTCCCTCCTCCCTTCTGGTCTGCTGTTGCTCCTGTCATCTCCTTGGAAGCTCCTCTTTGGTTGCAGTTCATGTTGTGGGCACATGGTATATACCCCAGCAAACATCATGGTCTGGCTAATGCATACTCTTGGGAGACCAAGGACCACAAAATAGTTTATTTGGTGACTGGACTGGGAAGGAAGCCACAGTTGCACCAGGACTGGGTTGGTGTCTGAGATGTCAGAAGTTCTTCCTTTTCCGTGTGAGTGCGGTGGGATTCCCCAGGGTCTGAGGCCAATAGAGCCAAGGATGACTCCTGGTCACATTCAACTTGCTCTGCTTCGGATCTCCCAACAGGCAACTCAGTGCTCACCAGGCTGGCTAGGGAAGGAAAAGAAGGGGAAACTGGCTTTGACCTTGACTGTGAATGGAGATTTATTCAATGCTACCTTCATGGAGACTCACGAATAGCTGTCTGTGGGTCAGAGAACAGAGATTGGAGATGATTCTGGATTCAGGATCTATGTTAACAGTAGATTTAATCTTTTCACAGCACTTGCTACAAATGCACACATTTGGCTGCACACTCCAGTGATGTGGGAATGTCTTTCTGTATGCTGTGAATATCATTCTTTAAATAAAGAAACTGTTTTGGCCATGGCGGGCACCGTAGGAAGGCAGAGAAATTGATGCATCGGTAGAAGGAGGGCAGAGTCAGAGAGAGACTTGAGCCAACTGCCTAAGAAGAAGCATGTAAGAGAACACAGATGAGCCATGAGCCATGTGACAGTACAGATTAATGGAAATGGGTTGATTCAAGATGAAAGAGCTAGCTAGCAGTGTGCCTGAGACATGGACCAAGCAGAATGAAATTAATATAAGTGTCTGAGTCATTGGTGGGGGGTAGTGACCACGGACAGGTCTGGACTTCTGGCCCAATGGGGCCAGAAATCTCTTGTTACACTGCAGTTACACTAAGAAAACTATTCATCTTACCAGAAGCTGTGCTCCAACCCCCAGTACTAAGGAAATGCTCCCTGTGGTGGAATGTTCTCTGTATGCTGTAAATAAAGGACTGTTTTGGCCTCTGTGGAGCACCATAGAAGTGGGTAGAGAATCAGAGGTCAGACAGTTAGAAGGAGGGTGGAGTTAGCCAGTCTCCATCTGACCCCGAAGAAGAAGCATGTAACAAATCCAGGTGAGCCGTGGGCTGGGACACGTGGCAGGTTGATTAGTAGAAATGGGTTGATTTAAGATGAAAGAGCTAGCTAGTAATGTGCTTGAGACATGAGCCAAACAGTATGAAGTTAATATAAGTGTCTGATCCATTTCTTTGGGGGATAAAAGCCGCCATGGGCCAGGTTCCAAACCTCCACCCCAAATGGGCCGGGAAACATTCTACAACAGCTCCCTTTTTTCATTCATGGAGTTCGTGGTTCCTCACCTTAAGCTCTAGCAAATGCAAAGGCCAGCAAGCTCATACCTGCACCTATCAGCTTTGCCCTCCCCTCCTGTGCTTCTCTGGACCCTCCCATCATGAGTGACGCTGCAGTAGACCTGGCCATTGTAGTTCTTGCAACTTCAAAGTCATCATGTGATGAAGAGGAGGAGGAGGAAGAGGGGATGGAACACTGATGAGCTCACCAGCCTATTTGTATCTACTTGTAGAATCATGACTCTGACAAAAGATTGATAACTCCAGCCAAAGCCCTCTTTGGTCATCAACTGAAATGGAAGACACAGGCCACTCTCAGTGGGTGGTAGGCAGTTGTGAAGTAAGGCATAATCTTTAAAAAGCTCACTAGAAGGAGAAAGATGAGGTTAATTCATATCTTTGGCAGATATAAGTTGTCACAGAAGCCCTCCTGGGACCTAGGGTCAGCTACCTGGTGAGACTCACCACCCCAGCTGTAATAACTGGGTCAAAGGTGAGCACCCAGCCAGCCTATCAGTGAGTTCTTCCTTGAGGTTTTTAACAACAGATCTGGAAGACTGAAATCAATCTCATCTGTGGTCTTGAAACTGCTGGATGTGAAATACAGACCATCAGCACCATGTCCTCCAAGAAGAGAACACACGGGAGTCTGAAGTGGGGGTAGGAAGCTCCAAGAGGACCCAGGCAGCTCATCCCCCAAACAGCCTCACGGTCAACCCCACCCTTGAAGAGCTCTCACTCTGTCTCCCACCCCTCCCTCCTTCCTTCTTCATTTCTTTGCTTAAGCTTGTTTAAGTGGAACTTCTCCTGTAACCAAGGGAGTTCAGAAGGAAAACAAATGCTTAATGTGAGTCATTGGGGAAAAATATTCGTCAAAGTGAACATAACTCTGAAAGTCATAGAGGGGAATGAGAGACCAGAAGGGAGGGAGCACTAGAATCTAGGAAAAACCTCATGACCAGCATGCTTGAACTTGACTTGGAGAAGGCATAAAGTAAAACAGTAGAAGGCAAGGCTGCAGGAGGGCTGGCCAGGTCGCAGACAGCAGGAAGGAAGGGGAAGGAATAGCTCATTCAAAGTGGGAGCTTCGGTGTTATAGCTTTTAGGGGAAGAGGAGCCTTTGTCTATTGACTTCCACACAGACATTCCTCCAGAAAGAGGGATACTGTTGCATCTTATCCATAAACAACAGTCTCTACCATAGTTACATAGTAGACTTAATATTGCCATGGCACTGAGAAACCCTCTCCCAATAAGGAGTAGTTCTCATAAAAGTAGTCATAAGTATTTTATTTTACATTATTAAGATTGAATCCAGGGCCTTGTGAATGCTGAGCAAGCAGGCTACAACAGAACTATGTCCTCATCTCATAATTTTGATTTTCACAGCACATTGATTTCTGTGATTTTAAGGCTTTTCATATAACATGATGCTCCTGTTAATTCCACTGGTTGAGAATCAGACCACTACCACAATTTAAAGCCTGTGAAACAAGTTTAATTAAATACTGGCCAGGTAAATGGGCTCTGGCCAGGTCTATCTCTGGGTTTCCAGAAAATGGCCTGGAGTCATGGATTGCAGTGGCTTAAGTATTTTCCATCAGGTGCAATCAGGGGCAAGCACACATTGTGAATGTATTTCCTGTTTACACCCAATCAGGGGCAAGCATACACTGTGATGTATTTCCTGTCTACACCCAATCAGGGCAAGCACACATTGTGATGTATTTCCTGTTTACACCCAATCAGGGGCAAGCATACACTGTGATGTATTTCCTGTCTACACCCAATCAGGGCAAGCACACATTGTGATGTATTTCCTGTGTACACCCAATCAGGGCAAGCATACACTGTGATGTATTTCCTGTCTACACCCAATCAGGGCAAGCATACATCCTGACATACTTCTTGCCTGTGAACCTCCCATTCATATGTGATCAAGCACATTTGTTGCAGATGGGTAAAACAAACTTGTTTAGAAAGTGAAAACACTTGGTTTGTTATCTCCAAAAACAATAGCTTCCAGAATTCCAGGAACTATCTGTTCTTGGGCAAGAGGCTTACAATCAGAGACATTTTGTTTCTTAGCTCTCTTAGGCATAGGAATTAAAACTTAAAATGTAACTGGCTTTCACAGTCCAACAATCTTTCACTAGCCACAGTCCTTTCAGTTTTTACTCTGTACAAGTTAGGCCTAGAATAATTAATTAATTTGGAGGCATGCCACAGTGTGTCAGAGGACAATTTTTGGCAGTCAGTTATCTCCTTCCATCATGGATCTTGAGGACTGAACTCAGGTCTTGGCAGTTAGCAATTCATCATCGGTGCTAGGCCCAGAGTATTCTTAAAGCTCATTTGAAATAGGTGTAGTTTTTAAAACTCAGATGAGATCTAGGAATTCTCTCTTAAGAAAAGTACTCCATCTACACAGTGGGGTACTACTCAGCAGTAAGGAAAAAATGATGTACTAAAATTTGCAGGCAAATGGATGGATTTGGAGACTATCCTCCAGAGCAAGGTCCCACAAACCCAGAAGGATAAGCAGGGGATGTACTCACTTATCAGTGGACTTTAAGCAAAAGCATTCTTATTTCGTTGAAAGAGGATGGGTGAATAAAATGATTTAAAACACACACACACACACACACACACACACAGAGAAAAGTATACATACTCACATATGAAAAATTTGCATAAAACTCCCGAGCATTCTCAGCATCTTCCTGAGACCTCTGTGGTTTACTTGCTGGCTTGTTCTGGAATCTGCAGTAGGGGAATTATTCTGGTCCTTTGAGCTCCATGTGACTGACGTCATATGTCAACTGCTCATACACAGCTTTTCAGTCCCACTACCCCGTCTCCATGTGCCTGTTGGTTCCCACTATGTCCATGTGCCTTGAAATACTGTTTATAGGCATAGGTCAGAAGAGCTGGGTTTACACCCCTGCCATAGAGCAAGACGCTGGTGTCTATCAGGAATTTAGGGAATCTACTAATCCAGCTCCATTTTTAATTATCATAATGGTTTAAGATTCTTTGACTGTTCAGATTATACAAATGAAGGATGTTATAGTAGTGCATCAAGAAGATCCCTGACTCCAGGAATGCTGCCTTATATGGAAAAAGGATTATACCCATAAAATTAAGATAAAGGATCTTAGGATGAGGTCATCCGGGATAACGTGGGTGAGTCCTGAAACCTAAATCTAATGACATGTGCCCTGTGAGAGCTGGAGTGATGTAGTAGCAACCAAGGAATGTGACTGATATCAGAAGTTGTGAGAATCCTGGAGCAGACTCTCTCCAGAGACTCCCAAGAGACCACAGCTCTGCAAATACCTTAATTTCAGATTTCTTCCTTCCAGAACTGTCTACCCAATTTGGATGGTTGTCTAAGCAACTATAGAAGAACAATCAATACATTACAACCTATATAAAGATTTGCCCGTATTACAATTTTTCTAGGTCTTCCTCCCCTCCTTCCCTGCTCAGTACCAACACAACATCCCTTACTATACTCTAGGACAAGGAATACCAAAAACTCTGATGGTCATTTGACTCTAGCTAGTCAGCCACAGGTCCACAGACATTGACAATTTAAGTTCCTAGATCAGAAACAAAGGATGGCTTATTACAGTGAGAATAGTGTCCAGGGTATCTGGATCTGTGTGTCCCCAATTCCCATTGAGTGACACAAAGAGAAGCAAATGCTAGCCTGTACTAGTGGGCGTCATCATAGAAAAGAAACATGAGGCAGGGCGGAGTGGATGAATGTGATATAACGCAGGGTTCGTTTATCACACTAAGGCTGCCTTCTCCTATTAATTTTCATAGAGGAGTTTCTTCCAGGACGTGGCCTGTTTTGGCATCTTACAACCAAACACTCAGATAGTTCTAGACTTAATATTTCCATGATATGCACTCCCAATAGAGAATTCTCTTAATAGAAACAGTCAAATTTAAATTAAGAACTTCCCCATTCATTTGTGTTTTCATTCAGGAGAGAGGGAGGAAGACTTGATGCCTGTGCCATGGCAGGCATGTGGAGGTCAGCTGACTCTCCCCCTCTGCCATATGGGTCCACAATCTGGGGTCTTCAGCCTTCATACCTTTTTCTGATAAGCCATCTTGCCTGCCCAAAGTTTTGTTTTTATTTCCAGTCCTGAGTATTGAACTCAGAGCCTGATTCATGCTAGACTCTACTGCTGCCCAGAATCTTGTCCTAGTCAGTGTCCGTGCATTCCTGTGGTTCCTCAGGGAGATAGCACTTTTGTTGTGCTAGTTTTTAAGCTTGCATGCCCTTTGATCCGAAAGGAGTTGCTGTCTTCGCTTTCCAAGGCTGTAAGTGAACCTGTCTTCTCCAGGTCTACTCACTACACACACAGCCTTGAAAATAGAGTGTCGGTTTGCAAGGTGTGCAGAATGTCAGCATTCCAAAAAGAGAGCTGTTTCCTGATGAGCAGGGAGGGGGTTGGGCTTACTCTGCAGATAAATTAGCTATTGCTGAACAGCCCACACTCTCCTGACTGGGACAGCTCATGAATAACTTAAAGTCACACAGACAATAACAATGGGAATGAATCCGAACATGAAGTTGCTGTGGGAGAACTTCTGAGGTGTCGATGACCCACCACTCACAACTATGAGGAATTTTAGGGCAATTCCTGTGGCCGCTGCCCTGGCAGGCTTTCAGAGTAGCTTCAAAGTGCTTCCAAAAACTGGAGCAGCCAGAGCCTCCCTAGAAACAAAGCCCACCACTTCCTGGGAAGTTGCCTTTGAAGAAGGCCTACTTATTTGTATCTAGGTTTCAGGAGGATTGTTAAACAGATGAGCACTGGCTTCTAACTCTGTCCTCTTTGCCAAAAGCACTAACTAGTGAGGAGGAACTTGGGCAGACACACAGCCAAGGGACTGAGCGGCAGAATGACAGTATGGTGTGACATCCTCTGCTGAAGGGCACAATCCACCTAAGGGCCACTGTGGTCAGCGCCTAACTCTGGACTGAAGTTGAAGCAGGAGAGATAGAGTTTGGAAAAACCCACACTAGCTTCTATGCTCAGCTTTTCTCTGTCATTTCTGCTATCTGAAACGCTGGGCTAGTCCAAATTGACAGCCTGCCTGGGCCATGAAGTACCAAGCCAACAACTCACTGAAGTGTTTGCTTTATATAAATCCTATCGAGTCCTTTTTATTGTCTTTTTTGTGTATATATGTGTCTGGTGTGGGTGTGTGAGGATGCATGACCACATGTGTGTACAGGCACAGACCCACACAAATAGCTTTTTACAAGGATGCTAGGGATTGAAGCCAGGCCCTCACGCTTGTATGACAAGCCCCTTAGTGACTGACCCATGCCTCCAGCTCCAATTTCACTGTTTCTAGGAATAAAAACCCATAAATATCTAGTATAAAGAGGCAAAACCAATAAAATGCAGGATAGTAAATGGATTTATTCAGAGAGAGTAAATTTAACCTTAAATAAATCCAAACACTGAGATCTGAGTTTTCTCTTCCTCCTCCCTTTTTTTCTCATTTTATTTTTGAGAGCAGAACACGTGTTTCTCCTTACGTCAGCTGTTGAGGGAAATGCTGAGCTTGAGGCAACCGAAGGGCTTGGGCTTGAACTAAAGCTTGAAAACATAGACTGTCCTAGATAACATCTCAAGATTAGGAGACATTTTGATATAGAGCTTAACGTAAATCTTTTCTCTTCCAAAGGACCAGTTACTCTCTGTTCTGGAAGCAGAGAAAAATAGTTTACATTTCCAGAGTGAAAAAAAAAAATAAGTCTCCAATTGGGCAAAATCAAGTTTTCCCAAGACTTATTTTAGCTCTTTATCTTGGGTCAGGAAGGAATTCCGACCTTGGGTTGAAAAGTTAGTGACCTGGGTAAAGGTGTCTCTGGGGATGGAACCTGTAGGCTTCGCTTAGAGTTTTCAAGAAATGTACAATGACCCTTGGTGGCTCAGGGTTAACATGGTTAAAGTGGCATGTTGAGCTAACATTTAAAAAGTAAAAGTAACAAGAAAGAAAACGTATCTAAGCACATCTTAGAGCCAACAAAAGAACCTGTGAGTTCTTTCTCTGCCAGAATTTAGGGTTTTAAATATTCAGGATGAACTTGAGAGAGCTGGTCACATAGAACCCAATCTCACCTTGGATGTCAGTCTGGACAGCTTCTAGCCCAGCAAAACCAGGGGTAGGATGCAACCATGAGCTGTAGTTCAATGTGACCCTGGACAAGATTCTGCCCCTTGGTGAGACCATGACCTTCAACCAGGCAGAGTCCAGAGTTGTAACAGCAGACAGCAGTTCCCCAGCAGGAGTGGCCTGTTCCCACCACATGCCCCAGAACTCAAGTGCCCTTTCTCTTGGAGATGATAGCCTGTGTGAGATGACTTGTAAATGAATGCATCCTCAGCTTTCCTTGAGGATTCCTCTGAGCTGAAACCATGGAGCTGATGTTAGAACGCTTTCTCAGCAATCCTTCAGACAGATTGTTCCAGGGCAGGTCAGCATATCCCTCACCCAAGCAGACACCCAGCTGAAGAAGAGGTAATGTTACTGTCAGTCTTCTGCAGATGTCCCCCGTGTTCAAGACTGATCTGATTCCAGGGAAGGGGTTATATTGTCAGTAAACAATTTACAACATTCTACCTGTGGCCTGAGGGCAAAGAGGCTGCTGTGCAGGCCTGCAGACCTAGCTCTGACTCCCGCATCTGTGTGTTGTGGAACAGTTTCCTCTCAGACTGAACCACTCTAGTGAGAATTGCATAATGAGACCCTGTCTTAAAAAAAAAAAAAAAAAAAAAAAAATCATGGGGGCTGGAGAGATGGCTCAGCGGTTAAGAGCACCGTCTGCTCTTCCAGAGGACCCAGGTTCGATTCCCAGCACCCACATGGCAGCTAACAACTGTCTGTAGTTCCAGTTCCAGGAAAACACCAAGGCAAATAAATAAAATAAATAAACAAAGTTTTGTATAAAAAAAAAAAAAAAAAAATCAAAGACAGATTGTTTGACTACTTTGTTTTTGATTTGTGTAGTGCCTGTGTCAGGATTTGGCTAGAATGTATAGCTTCAGGGTAAGACAAGCTCAGCTCTCTCTTTTCTCTGTTAGAAGCTACCCATACCGGAACAATTAAGAAACTGGCTTAGAGGGGGCTGGAGAGATGGCTCAGCGGTTAAGAGCACCGTCTGCTCTTCCAGAGAACCTGGGTTCGATTCCCAGCACCCACATGGCAGCTAACAACTGTCTGTAGTTCCAGTTCCAGGCAAACACCAAGACAAATAAATAAAATAAAGGTTTTTTTAAAAAAAAAAAAAAGAAACTGGCTTAGATCAGATCACAACACGTAGCAGTGCTTTCTTGGCTATCAAAAAGAAAAAGACTTCCCTTTCCAAACTGAACCTCCTGAAGATCAAAGAGAGACCATGGGTGAGCGTTGTCCTCTGCAGACCCAATGTGGAACAAGCATGAGGGAAGGGGTCTGTAGTGGGTGTCTGGCCCCTGTGTGGTGGCTCTTTCCAAAAGTTGGGATGGCAGCTCTGCTGTCATCTGTAAACCTCATTACTAGTTGAGATCATAAGTAGTATCATAACATCGTGCTTCAGTCTAAACTTATAAAATAAATTCCATTGCAGGAAAAGCTCACGAACTCACACAGCTGGTATTCTGGAACTAGAGGCCCAGTGCAAAGCCACTCTGTGGGGTAAGTGTAACTGCAGGTAAAGTTACACTTGTTGGGTTGTTGTTGTGTAGCTGGCCTCACTGTCCAGGGAAGCCGTGCATAGCCAGCTAAGTGCATGGACTCCACTGTTCATCTGTTGCCACACACGGAATATGTGCCTCCTCCTCGGCATGGAGCAGGTAAAGAAGAGAACACATGGTCCCTTCCCTAGAGGGTTCCTGGATTCTTTAGCAAGTCATGGTGAGACTTAAAGAAGTCACACACTAGCATGGGAGAGCAGCTCCCAGAACTGAGAAACCCCAAGTGGGCTACTCCAGGACGTACTCTAGACTGCTTTCTGTTGCTGTGAAAAACTTGGGAAGGGAAGATTAGTTTCAATTT
Source organism: Sigmodon hispidus (assembly GCA_004025045.1). Classification (NCBI taxonomy): domain Eukaryota; kingdom Metazoa; phylum Chordata; class Mammalia; order Rodentia; family Cricetidae; genus Sigmodon; species Sigmodon hispidus. The sequence goes on from PVIH01023963.1 coordinate 20,064, forward strand.
ATATCCTTGAGGGAAGTCCAGGCAGGAAATCAAACAGGGCAGGGAAATCCAGACTGGGAACAACTTGAATCAGAAATTATGTAAAAACAATACTTCCATATTTGCTTCTTCTGGCCTGTTCAGTTTGCATTCTTACATAGCCCAGGCTCACCTGCCTAGGCACAATGCTGCCCACAGTGGGTTAGTTCTGCCCACATCCATGATAATCTGATACCTCCAATCCCGCAACTGGTGATTCTAGTTTGTGTCAAGCTGACAGTCAAGACTGTACCCTAGATGCGTTGGGATAGGGGTGGCTAACGGAAGTGCTTACTGTTGGGAAGGGTGGCCAGAGATGGGGGCAGGGCATAGAACTGCCATTGAGTTTCTGGCCAGACTGGTCTACATGGTGAGTTCCAGTCAAACGAGACTAAACAACAGTACCCTATGAGAGGGCAGTGAGAAGGAAGTATGACTGTGCCAGCTCCCTGCTGAAACCAGAGCTGCATAACACAGTAAGCGTGTGCTCCCTGATAGGATAGACATGATGCCTTTATTCAGTAATCAAAGAGCAGGAGAGCCTAAACACTCACCTTGCCTCCTCTCAAATACTCGGTGTTCACAGTGCCCTTGGCACTCCAAAGGGCTTCACTGGGGGAGGGTGGACTGACCCTAAATACTGCTAATGAAATGACCTACCAAGGAAATAGGATGTAGATACAGGATCAGTGGAAGGTCAGCTAATTACAGTGGGATTACTCTGCTGCCCATTTGTCAGGAGAGATGAGCGTCACACAGGATTTCAGGAGCGATAATCACCTGCTTTCCCGCACGCTTCCTCAGCTTCACCTCTTCAATGAGCCAGAATGCAAGCACTGTGCTAAAAATGACTAAAAATCCCTCCACAGAAATGTCTTTGTGGGGCCAGTGCCATGCTGCTATGCCAGAGGGATTAAATGTTCTCAGGGTTTCTGTTTGCAAATCTCCCCAGCTTCAGGAGAACACCCCAAGGTCGTGTTTAGTGTGGTTCAATCTATTGTAATCAAACTCCAGGGTGATAATTTGAGAGTGAACTCCAGAAGCTAATTAGAAAAGGCTCACCAGGCTACCGCCCCCAAAGAAACCGGGACATCTCCAAGTAAGGAAAACGGACTCAAAGCTCCGGAAGCCTGCAAGAGACTGCCTCAAAGGCCAATTTGACTTCAATCTGAAGGAGAATGCCAGGGTTCAGAGCCCTGATCAAGGGTAGACACCGAAAGAGCCTTAGGCTCAGAACCAACCGGAAAAGTCTAGATAGTAAATTCAGCCCATGATCTGGCTAGTAATATGGACAAAGAATTTACTGTTATTTTAGCACCTGTGACTCGGACAAACCTGTGACCTTGTGAACTGATCCGTGAAATGACATTGATTTAATACAGACAGAAGAATGTAAAAGTTAACTGTGAACAGAAATTCCACCATCTATTTACTTGAGTAGAATGCTTCATGACCGACCATCCATTTTTTGAAAAAGAATATTTAAAATGTATTACTTGATAGTTACACACACGTTGCATCTTAACCATATCTACTTCTAACTCCTCCCCCACCCCCGTCATATCTGCTTTTTATTTTTTATAACCCAGGGAGTCAAATTAGTGCCGCCCATGTGCACATGGCGTAAGGCCACCCACTGAACCACAAACAACGTATCAGTGGCTGTACTTCTGAAGAAAAATGACTCGCTTTCTCCAGCAGCAGTCAACAGTCAATTGCTCCTCAGCCAAGGGAGGATCCTCAAGAGCCTCTCCCCTACCCGTGCTGGAATGATGTTGGGCTTGAGCTCCCGAGGGTTGTGTGCGGGTAACCATTGCTGCTGTGAACCCCTGCCGTGTCTAGTCCAGAAAACAGCACCTCACAGCACCCCCTTGATGGCTCCCATATTCCTTTTGTTCTCGTTTTTTTAAATTTATTTTTCCCCTATATTCATCACTACCCCTCTTCCCAGTCATCCCCCCCCCTTCCTCACCCTGTTCCTCAGATAGGATAAGGACTGCCAGTGTGAGTGAGTTCAGACTGGTTTATCCAGCTGTGGCAGGACCAACCCCCTCTCCCCAGTATCAAGGCTGAGTAAGGTGCTTCTCTGTAGGGAATGGGCTCCAAGAAGCCAGTTCATGTACCAGGAATAAGTTCCGGTCCTGCCACCAGAGGATCCCCAAACTGCCCAAGCCATTGGACTGTCATCCATATTAAGAGGACTTAGTTCAGTCCCATGCAGTTTCCCCAGCTGTCATTTCAGAGGCTCCCATATTCTTTCTGCCCCTTCTCACAGATGTTCCCTGAGTCTTGGAGAAGGGGTGACATAAATGTCCTCAGCACTTTAGCTAGTTAGAAGGCTCTGTGTTAACTACTGCCATTGCAAAAAGAAGCCTCTCTGACTGAGCTTGGAAACAGCAGTTATACAGGCCTAAACAGATATTTAAAAAGCAGATTGGCGTGTCCATTTTGCAGAACAATAGTACTAGGTTCTACCTCAGGACTTACCATCTCCACAGCCTTGACTTTTGATTAGGTTTATAGTACCAGATATAAATTCCCTCTTATGGAGTTGGCCTCAAGTCCAAGCACAAAGTGGGTGGTTACCCTCATATATGCCCCACCAACCGTTAAGACAACATTTTTTTTAAAAACTTAGATTTTCCGGGCTTCTTGTAAGCATTAGCATTGCAATGCATCCCATGTCTCACTTACCTAGAAAAAGCTTGATCTGAGCCTGAGAAAGGAATGTGCTTCATATCAACATCCTTTAAAAAACCAAACTCTGATGCCATAGAACTGCAATTCCAGCTTCTTGGGAGCCTGAGGCAGGAAGGTCAACATTTTAAGGCCTGCCTGGATAACCTCATCTCAAAATAAAAATAAATCAGGGAGGAAGGTATCTTAGGGAACCCACTTTTGATTTCTGATCTCCAAATTCTGACGCTGTGTGTTAAGCCACAGAATTATTTCTAATTTAACAGTGAACACATTAGATAGCCAGACTAAGGCCCGAGTCCAAGCTGACATGCTCTCCAAAGCTGTAAAGCAACTTCATAGGCGCATTACGCTTGTTTATAAATTATGTCTGAGGAAATCTGGAGCTTGTGTAAAATATGGCTGAAGGTCTCCATCAGTGAAAATGTACCTATTCAAGGCTCAAAGTTTTGTTTGAAATTTTATGCATTTAAGATAAACATTCTTAAAAGATTTATTATGTGTACAGAAGAAGGTACCAGATTTCATAGATGCTTATGAGCCACCATATGGGTGCTGGGAATTGAACTCAGGTCCTCTAGGAGAGCAGTCAGTGCTCTGAACCTCTCAGCCATCTCTCCAGCCCCAAGATAAACATTCTTAACCAAAAAAAAAATAAACAAAGCCTTTATTAATTATATAGATGATGTAATATAAATATATTATCTGTATGTATGCAATAATGTCTTCACATATATGTCCCTGTACACTCCTTAATATTGACATATATAATGCATACATACATATACACACAATTGTAATACTATTTCCAGTTGTTTTTAATGTGGGGGAAAATACTCTCTCTCTGTCTTAAACTATTCCCTCTTTTAGGAAATCCCAGTTGACTCACCAAAATCTGGTGACAACAATTCAGATGATGGTGGAGTAAACAGCTACCAAGGGCGGCAGCAACCTGAGGAGGGACAGTGAAAGTCGCAACCCACTGAGAGAGGGACCCACTGAGAGAGGGACCCACTGAGAGAGGGACCCACTGAGAGAGAGAGGACCCACTGAGAGAGGGGACCCACTGAGAGAGGG
>PVIH01023964.1:0-23754 GCA_004025045.1 Sigmodon hispidus
AGTAAGAAAAAATGATATCCTAAAATTCACAGGCAAATGGATGGATTTGGAGAATATCCTCCTGAGCGAAGTCTCACAAACTCAGAGAGATAAGCAGGGGATGTACTCACTCACTAGTGGTCTCTAAACAAACAAACAAGGAAAAAAGCCAAACATGTCCAAGCAGCAAACCATAACCACTGAACAGCTTGGGGTCAGAAACACCCTGGACTGACCCTTCAAACCCCAGTCCATCTATAGGAACACCTGACTCACTCTTGAGGGAGGGGGGACATAACTGGATTTTACCGGGAGTGAAGACTGATCCAAGCATTATTGGGCCATTTTGACCATAGGACTGTCTGCTCCCTGCCCAGGGAGGGGATGGGGAGTTGCAGAGAAGAAAAATGATCAGATGTGGTGGGAGGGGGAAGAGACTTTCAATAAGGATATACAGGAATGGAAAAAAAAATTCAGAGGGAAAGCTGAACACAAAGAAAATATATGTGTAGTAATCTTATTTGCATTTCCACCCTTGATAAGCCATGCTTATGATTATTATCCTCTGTATAGTTATTGTTAACTCTTTGGCATTTTTAAATTCTTTTTACTGTTTTTTTGATAAATACAAAATAAAGAAGGAAAAAAATAAAAAAATAATATTAAGTTAGCAAAAACTTTCCAGTTGAAAACTGTATATTACAGTTATCCCAGTATCTTTTAATTTCTATCAATTTATATTTCTATTATGCTAAATCAGTCTATACCAAGAAATTTGTTGATTATTTTTCTAATTTTCTTCACATTTTTAAACTTTAGCTCCTAAAAATATTAAACAAGTTCCCAACTGTGTGTTCACACAACTACTCTCATAGTCTAAATTACATAGTCAGTTCCCTAAATTTGTAACTCATCCTTATATCTCAGAATTCTTCTAAATATTATTTGCCTTAACCCATGTCTGTTTGCATGGAAGTTTTTAAAGACAAAATGTAAATCAAATCAAACCAAAATATATATAACATTTTTATCAAAAAAGTCTGTTCCTTTTTTCCTGTATAGTAATTTCACAAGCCCCAGTACATATAAAACATGATTTATTGCACTACAATTCACTTTTACTTTTAAATATTCTAATATATATTTTAACCATAGTTTCTATCAAACACCCATTTAGATACATTAAAATAAGAATAACCATGGCAGCAAATTACAAGAATGAGTTATGATCACTTCTTCACTAATGCTCATTATATAGACTCTGAAGTTCAAACAGTTCATCATTGTATAGCAGATATGAACTTATTTTTATTTACATAGCTATCCTCATCTCAAAAAGAAGATTTATCTCTTTTCTTTGGGTTATCTTTCTGTTTCAACTGCTGATTTTTCTATCTAATTTTACAAATCTAGTTTAACTTATAAAACATAGTTATAAAACACAATCATAAGAAAAAATTACCCAATACTTTGTTTTGTCTTCAATTTCCATGTATCTATTCTCATAACCTTATATAAATGTTAAAATGGTATTTAACTTATTATTGTCAATTATATATGGATCTATCTATTTTGTGACTTGATATCATTGAAGACAATGAATTAAGGAAATTTTATATTTATATTCTTATACTCAAATTACCTGACATCAAATATGATACTTTTATAAGTGACTAGAAAGCAATAACACATTTTATATAGAAAATGCAGAACTTTTCTTCACTGATTTCTAGTTCATGTCCCTACAGGGAAAATATAAAAGCAATTTAAAAGCCAATTCTGTAGTTATAACTACTTTGATAGTCAGTATTACATTTTAGACTAATAGTAGTTTGAGGTAGATATTATCATTGCCACTTTCTAAGTGAAGAGAATTGAAGAGGTAAAGAGATTTGACAACAGTCACAGAAGTCCTTTAACTCTACCATTCTATTACCTTTTCACTTGAATTGAATCACTTAGATTTAAGAAAACAATTTAATCACAACATATCATGAACAAAGTCCCCCAAGTATTCCACTTCAGAGTTCATACACAGTGAAAGGTTAAAAGTGTACATGAATATTTTAGGGTGGAATCTCCCTAGTATAGGCTTACTAAATTCATATGTGTTTATATTCAGTTTTATTACAATTCTGGTCTTACTAGCCTGAAATGTTCTATAAATAAGATTACATAGTATATGTATAGATAGATAAATAATAAATAAGTTGATAGAAGATATATAGATCAATAGATAGATAGATGATAAATGAAAGAGAAATATAAGTAACTGAAACAATTACAAATGATTTTCAGCTTTAAAATCCTGGAAATTATTGATACATTTAAATATATATTTTTAAATAACAGAGCTTCAGTTTGATGGGAATTTTGTCAGCGATCTCCTTCTTGTAGTGTTGACATCTTCACTTGCTTGAGAGAATTCTCTGTAGTTGGCATTTTTTTTTTTACCACCAATCAGATCCCAAATAAAGACATGGAGACTTATTATTAATTATAAATGTCCAGCCTTAGATTAAGTTTGTCCCACCAGCTTCATCTCAATTAACTGTTTCTATTGATCTATGTTTTCCTCAAGTCTTTTTACCTTTCATTCTGTATGTCCTATTTTCCTGATTCCTCTGTGGCTATATAGCTGGCCTCTGGAATCTCTTTGATGTCTTTTTCTTTCTTCTCTAAACATAAATTCCTTCTCCTAGTTACTCTCCCTATTCAGAAGGACAAGCTATATGTCATCCCTCACTATCGAACATACAGCTTTATATTAGATAATCAGGTACCTTAGGCAGCTAAGATAAAAGAGCAACACACTATTATGTAATGAAACAAATGCAACATATCTTTGCATAGTGAAACATATGATTTGCAACAATTCTATTTGCTCCCTAGCACCCTGTATGTTTTCTGTTTCTGTTTGTTTGTTTTATCAACCTGAAATAACTTTCAAAGGCACAGAGCAGGGAGGGGATGGGGAGTTGTGGAGAAGAAAAAATGACCTGATGTGGCGGGAGGGGGAAGGGACCTTGAATGGGGATATACAGGGATGGCAAAAAAAATTCAGAGGGAAAGCTGAACACAAAGTAAATATATGTGTAGCAATCTTATTTGCATTATCAAAAAAGAAGAAAATAAAACATTTCTGAAGGTAAAAAAAAAATTAACTTTAACATAGTGACCAAGTAAGTAACAGTTGTCAAGTAAGAATTACAGTTATAATATCTTGTGTATTTATATTTGAAAAAATTAGAGAAAATATCTTATTATTGTGTTGGTGAGTCTAAAGTTTCATATCTAATTTAATTTTTATCCTAACTAATAAAAGCTAGAAGTTTACCTATCTAGACTTCAATCAAAGACACCAGAAATATAAAATGCTATCTTCTGACCAGGGCATAAGACTGCCTGGACAGTCATCAAAAGTTTTCTTGAAATAATGAGGCATTAAACTTTGGCCTACAATACTACAAGTCTGATAGACTTTCCTGTACAGCAGGGAATTTTAAAGGATTGTCCTACCTTTCTTTGGCAAGGTGTAGTAGTTACCTTTCATGCATTCTGCCTGTCCAATTTTAACAGTAACGGTTAGCAATTGAAGCAGGCAGGTTTTTTTTGCCCACATGGCTAGCTTTTTCCATAAAGGAAACAAACTCTGTATGGAATTCTTTTGATGTCCACCATCCTTTTTGAAGTAATTAATGCTGCCATGAAAAGACATATCTCACTAAAGAATGTTCTTTAAATACTTTAGATGCCATAATCTCCAAGTCTTTGAAGTGGTTGAATATTACTTATCTATCTGAAATATATCTCTGTATGAACATGAAAACATACCTAACATGACTATAAGTTTGCTATTATAGATGACTATTAGCATGTATTTTTTAATTATATACTACAGTTTTTAATGAGCAGCATAAACATAATAATTTTTGAGTAGAAATATAGATATAGTATAAAAGTTTTTAAAATTTGTATCAATAAATCAAAATCCAACCAATCTTTTTAAGATTAAAGTAGACTCAATAATCTACTCTTTTATTCTATCATTTCTATATCATATTGTCTTTTTTTTTTAGTTTAAGGAAGGATTAATCTTTATAGGATTAGTTGGCCAGTGAGGTCTCAAGGACTGTCCAAAATTACAAACAATTGTCATTCTTATTGAGTTTTTTGAAGGGGAATTTTTTTTATTATGAATAAAGTCATACTTTTATCCACATATCGCCTTGTTGAAACTACCTTCCCCTCCCACCCATCCCAGTCACTCTCTCTTCTCACCATCACTCTATACCCTCCCCAGCAAGGGCAGGGAGTCCTAAGGTCCCAATATGACTTAGTTCAGCATCCACTCCCAGCAAGTATTCTTTCCTCACCCTGACATGAAGACTAGGTCAGGTGTTCCTCTGGAGGGAATGGTATGACTGGGATGGACTCCAAGGTATGAGTCCAAGGTGTTTCAGATCCCAAGCTGTTCAATGTTTGTGGTTTGCAGCTTGGACATGCATTGCTTTTTGCTTTGTGCTTTTTGTTGTTGTTGTTTAAAGTAAAATACAGGGATGGTTCTTTCTTCTTTTAGGAAAAGATTTCTGAATTTAATTTTTTGGTTTAGTCTGGTTTTTGTTTTTGTTGTTTTTGTTTTTATTGATGTTGTGTTTTTTATCTTATGACCAATAACAGTTTGTTACCAATAAATACACTATTAAATACAAACATTCATAATCCATTATTTTGGAAATGTGAGGGTAGTTATCTAGAGCATTTTCTGTTGATTGGGGGCACTGTTAATCTTTAAGAGACCCTGAGAAAACAGAAATAATTTTTAAGTCTTGGCTGGAGTAATTTGTGAGGCTGGGTCATCTTAGTCAGCAGCCTTGAAGTTGTCTGGATGTTGGATCATCAGGACTACTTTTATCGATATCTGGTCCCCTCATTCTGATAACATATAAACTTTTAAAGGAAACCTTCATATCTGTATTAATACAAATGCAAATTGTGTATTATATACAAGCAAGCCAAAGACAACTATTAATTTCATGTTTGAGCAAGTAAATATGTATCATGTGAATTGTAGCTCTCTTAGGTTGATTTTTTTATGTCTGTAGTCAGGATTGCAGGAAGTCTTCCTTGATCAAACCTAATTTTCTTTTTCCTGAGAAAAAATTCATAGCCTCTGTAAGGATTTCTGGCATTCCCTGGCTGAGCCCCTCAGCTCAGGTGGGATACACCTTGCATGGAGGCACGCCCCTGGGCGTGCCTATGTAAACCCTACAGCACTGAGCATAGGAGCATCTCCCTGGACCATGGCTGGACCCAGGAGCACCTGTCTGGACCCAGAAGCACCTGTACGGACCTATGACACACACCCGTGCATGCCCCTTCCCTTAAAAGCAGCTGCAAGCGCATGCTTGGTCCTTTTATTCTCTGTCCCCTGACTTCTTTCTTACTCCTCTGCCTCTTTACCTGCCTGGGACTTTTCTCTTAAATCAACACCATGAGTGGCCTTGCTAGCTGTGTGCTTGCTTTTACGCGTGGAACTAACAGCCTCTATTCCCTGTAGAAAAAAGAAAAAAAAAAAAAAAAAGAAGAAGAAGGATATCCTCTTCCCCAGGGTAACATACCTTTTGACTTAAAGTTTGAATCTAGATAATTTTAAAATAGATAAGATAGTTTAATTTAGTAGCTTTTACAATTAAATGTCTCTTAGCAAGTATCTTTCACTCAATAACAGTTAAAAATCTAAAGACAACAAAATAAAATACAGAATAAGACTGTATTTACTATCTCTACAAGGCTTATTATATTTTTATTACTTTATCCCCTCTTTAAGGACTTTAATATTCCCTGGCTAGGTCCCCAACCAATAATAGAGGGGGTGCCTAAACAGGACTGCCCCTGTAACCTAATGAATAACCATCCTGAGTGTTATCACAGAACCTATACACAAAAATAAATGAAGGTGGAGGCAGAAATCCATGGCTGAGAACTGAGCTGAGCTCCTCTTCCAGCTGGAGAATAGGGGAAGAAGAATCTGTATGAGCAAGGGGAGAGGAATTATGAGGAGGAGTTTCACAGAGATGGCTGGCTGGAGCTCTGGGGAGCCCACTGAATCAAGAACAGCCCCTGGGGAACCATAGGAAAAAGAGCTAGACCCTACAAGGGTAGGAAAATGTTGATTGGCATGGGCAGTATGTAAAGCCTTGAGGAGTGAGTGCTATGCCCACATGTAAGAATTTCCACAATCACTGGAGAGGCTGGACACACTGTAACATTCAAGAGGATTTTATTGTTATATACAGCTACCAACAAACCCAGGTCAATAGCCTTATTCTGGAGCATCAGAAAAGCTAAGATCTCCACTGCCCTGATGAGTGGTGCTCTTTAAAGAAAAACATACATAAGTAAGATGCAACACACCTTGACATTCCAGGATTGGGCCAAAGGGATAAGGTTCAGCAGCTATTGGCTGAGTTCCCTGGTGCAAATCCAACTTTTGAATCCATTGGCTGCTAGGTTCAGTTGAAGATCTGGGCCCTGCCCTCAGGCCCCAATGTGTAAATGAATTCTTGAAACTGGGCTTTCTCCACCAGGTTCTCACACTTCCCCCTCTGGCTGATTTCTGAAAGTACCAGTCACAGAACTCTCCTGCTTCTATTTCCATCCAAGTCCAAGTCCAAGGAGTCCATGGACTTCCCAAGACCTTAGTCTTAACAGGAAAAATCATCAGTAGGAGCCATGCTACCATTTTGAGGGGGTTGTCTGGATCTTCCCATTCTCTACTCTGAAAATCTTCCTTGACTGTATAGGGGTCTGCTGGCCTGGTATATTCCAAGGACCTTAGGTGATGTCTATTAAGGTGGACCCAGAACCCTGGTTGAAACATTTCAGGGGAAACATCAGATTCATAGAGGGCCTTGAGCTTGGGCCACACTTCCTTTTGTGCCCACTGGGCTCCAAGAGTAGCATTGAGAAGATCTTTGTCATCTGTTTCTGCCAGCAAATGCACCTGGAGGTTAGGGATGGTGGGGCAAGGAATGATAGACATAAATTCAAATAGGGTTAGCTTCATCTGACAAGGGGGATTCCTGATCTCATATAAGGCAAAGGGAGTCACTTAGTCAGGATATATCCCAGGTATGTTACCTGTTGCTTGCAGATTTGGGTCAAAGTCTGCAATAGCTACTCAGTCCCAGTCAGGTAAGTTTCTTGATCTGTGGCTGCATTCAGCAGGTCATTAACATAATGTAACAGACTAATTTCTGGGTTCTCTGTTAGAGATGTGCTGATTTCCAAATTGTTTTCCTTTGATTCTCTTGCTCTTGGGCAGATTAAGGGAGAGGCTGCATCTGCAATAGCCTGATTGGCTGTGGATTCTTCTGTAGTGCTGCGCTGAAACAGCTTTTGAGTGTCAGTCTACATCTGACCTCTCTCCACTGCCAAAAAGGGTACCTGTAAAAGCTGTGCACAACTATCCCACATGGGGATGGCTGCACAAGGTGTAAGGAGGTGAGGAAGAGACCTCATCCTCTGTGCTGCCTCCTTGAAGGGCCTCCGCCCAAGGAGCCAACGGGGTCTTTGGGGAGGATGAGTCTCTCTCTCTCTCTCTCTCTCTCTCTCTCTCTCTCTCTCTCTCTCTCTCTCTCTCTCTAGCTGCCAGAATCTTGACCTGTCAGGGCAAGAAAGATTTAATACAATGAGATGGATTCCCTACTAAATCTCTCCAGACAACTATGTAGGACACTTGGTCAGTTCATCCTATTCAGGGCCTGAAGACCACTTTCTCCACTGCTTCTATGAGGACCAAATCAAAGATTCTTCCTGGAGACCAGCCCATACATACCACTGGCCATTCTGACCTGCCAAAGGTGGCAAATTTAGACTTTTTAATCGTAACAAGAATCTTATTAGGATGTGTATTAACCTCTTGATAATGGTTAAAATTAAGTCCAATGGTAAAGAAACTGCGTGTCTTCTGGCACTCACAACCAAAAACACAAATACAGAGAATCACAGATACCACAGAAGACAGACTAAATCTAGAAGAGAAAATGTCTGTCCTATGACACTCCTTACAAATATGGAACCATGAGTAGCATTGAGAAAATCTACCCCCATAAAGATTAGAAGATTGCATCCTCACAGTTATGAGGTGCTCTTTGCATCCTTCTGACTATAGATCTTTTGAGGTCCTTGACCTCAACAGGCAGGGGAAACTTCTCCCTGTTACAGACACAGACAGTGAAGCCTAATACTAACCCTAACCCTAATTCCTTCCCTGGGCAACTTAGCTCTGCCACAGCCCTGCATTGCCTGCTCCTCAGCTATAGACAAAGGCTGGGAAGCCCAATGAGTTCCCCCAATTCAGATACCTACAGCAAATCCTACTGGCGTGTGCCACCACAAGCAGCCACTGGCCTGCTACTTACTGCCACAATGTGCAGCCCCAAGCACCTCTGGCCTGGCGAGCTGGGCACCGCCAAATGTACTTTATGGAGAAGAGCAACTAGAACTGGAAACTGTAAATCAAAGAAATTAGAGAAGGATACTCCAGACAAAATGAAACTCACCACCTCTTTATTTCAGGAAGAGCCCCAATATATAATAATTAAACCTCTTTATCACTCCTGCCAATATACACAGCAAAATTCTGAAAGTTTTACATGATGTGCTTTTAAGCTACCTGAAAATTAGAAAAAATATTTATTTATTTGAGCATAGTGTATATTTAGCATAGAAAATACACTTGCATACTATAAGATCTGTAAAGAGGAAGTTTGTTATATAACCTATAGCAGTTATCTGTATTTATTCTTGGGATCTCAGCACAAAATGTCTAATTCAATTTTCTATCAGGATAGTTCCTTAAAATTTTAATTATTTTCTGGAAATTATTTATAGGCTTCTGCTTCTATATAAGAGAATTAATTATTTTTTTAAATTTATCTGATTAAAAACCTAAAATTCTTGGTTAACATATAAAAAATTAATAAAGTGTTTTGCTAGTGTCTTATCAAATAAATTACCACCAAGTCTGAGGGGATAAAATAAGTTAAAATAATAATAATTTTTTCTTGATATGCTTTCTACATACTGAATTAAAAATTAAATGATAACTGATATCCTGCCTTACAGAAACTCAACATAAGCTGGATTATGCCAAGCATTTCTCCAAATAAAGTACTGTGATTCTAGATATCTGTTTCAATTTTTCTTATTTGATGAAAGACATACTAATAGGTTAATAGATGATTCAAACATGAAAAATGGAGTAACTTATTTGTAGAGTCAGAGTAGAGCTGAAAATTCAGGTTTGTAAATAAGTTTGTTGGAAAGAATAATATAATTTTTCTAATATGAGTTGTTTTTCCTCTAGAATAAGAATAGAAGTGCTGATTACCAGTGTCCATGCAATTGGAGTACTAAGTCAAGAACTGTTAGAGAGTAAAATTGTTGACAGATTCAACAATGTGGAATGTATCCATATTATCTTTACTTTGAATATCAATATATGCATTTCCACCTTATATTTATCTCTCATGAAAAGCTAATGTACAGATATCGGCATCTGAGACATATTAGACTGTATGCTATCAAGAAAAAGATTGTGCAGAAGAGCCTCAGATATCCTTAACAGGTCATTTTACATGTTGTTAAATAAGGTTCTTCATCAAAAAAGTGAAATAATTCTACTGTAATAATATGGTAATGATGACAATATAAGATTTTCTTCTCAGAACATTGCATAGGAAAAATGGAAGTCTACTAAGTCCTTAGAATCAAAATATTTATTCAAGTCCAAATTTTTATATTTCAATTTATGTAAATTTGTGCACAGTGATTATTTCCACTAAGCTGTCATTTTATTAATCTAATAATGAATGTTCCACCTTCTGACCTACCTAATGTGATTATTATGAAAATAAATAATGGATACAAAATAGTTTTCAGCACACGCATGCCAATGAGTATGATTTATTAAGTGGGTTTAATTAACATTTTAAAAGTTTCTCTCTAATTATCTTCATATCATACTAATTATTAAAAATTTAAAATATTGGGTTATACAAGGTTTTGGGCTCTAGTTTCTTAAATTCTCTATATGTTAGAGATCAGTCCTCTATCACTCTAGGGTTTTTGAAAATCTTTTCCCATTCTGTAGGCTGTCGTTTTGTGCTATTGATTGTGTCCTTGGCTTTACAGAAGCTTCAGTTTCAGGAGGTCCCACTTATTGATTTTTGTTCTTAGTGTCTGTGCCCCTGGTGTTATATTTAGGAAGTAGTTACCTGTGCCAATTAGTTGGAGGGTATTTCCCACTTTCTTTTCTATCAAGTTCAGTGTGTCTGGGTTAATGTTGAGGTCTTTGATCCACTTGGATTTGAGTTTTGTGCAGGGTGACAGGCTTGAATCTATTTCCATTTTTCTACACACTACCATCCAGCTATGCCAACACCATTTGTTAAAGATACTATCTTTTTTTCCATTGAATATTTTGGGCCTCTTTGTCAAAGATGAGGTGTTCTTAGGTTTTAGGTTAATGCTCGGATCCTCAATTCGATTCCATTGGTTCACAAGTCTGTTTTTATGCCAGGACCAGACTGTTTCTATTACTGTAGCTCTATAGTATAGCTTGAAGTTGGGGATGGTGATGCCTCCTAAGGTTCTTTTGTTGAGTAAAATTGTTTTGGCAATCCTGGCTTTCCTGTTATTCCAAATGAAGTTGTGTTTTGTTCTCTCAAGGTCCGTAAAATATTGTTTGGGATTTGGAGAATATCCTCCTGAGTGAGGTATCACAAACCCAGAAAGGTAAGCAGGGGATGTACTCACTCATTAGTGGACTCTAAACAAACCAGCAAAAAGCAAGGCTGTCCAAGCTGCAAACCACAAACACTGAACAGCTTGGGATCTGAAAGACCATGTTCAGGCCCCTTGGATCCCACTCCCTCCAGAGGAACACCTGACCCAGTCTTGATATTGGGGTGAGGAAAGCAGATCCCTCTGGAGTGGATGCTGAACTAAGCCATATTGTGACCTTGGGACCTTCCCTTGCTGGGGAGGAGATAAAGAGATATGGAGAAGGGAGAGTGACTGGGAGGGGGGAGGGGGAAGGGAGCTTGAACAAGGATATACATGGATAAAAAATATGACTCTATTCATAATAAAAACAAATTTTAAAAAAGAATCTAAAAAATAACAAACCCAGTAATATACCCTAAATTTTGCAACATGATAGTTTTTGATTATTTATTTACTGAGAATCTCAGGACAGTGATCACTCCAGTTTCTTAGTAGCAATACCTCTAGTTTCATTAATCAGAAATTAATAATAATGCATGATTTGGATTAAGGAAGATTTCATGCCCAATTGATCTACTTTATTCCAATATTAAGATCTCAGAGTTTAAGAATTAATTGAGACTAATTTGAGAAGAACAACAAACTTCATAC
Organism: Sigmodon hispidus; assembly: GCA_004025045.1. Taxonomy (NCBI): domain Eukaryota; kingdom Metazoa; phylum Chordata; class Mammalia; order Rodentia; family Cricetidae; genus Sigmodon; species Sigmodon hispidus. Next base: position 11,425 of record PVIH01023964.1, read on the forward strand.
AAAGTTTTAAAGATCTCTATAATGTTTTCACTAGAATCAATTTCTATGGATTTTCTGTTTTGAAAATAAGAACTGCTTCAAAAAACATAAAACTTGTTTTTTATCTCTAGATCATCTAGTTTGTCTTCTGTTCCTAAGATATACACCCTGAGCAAAAGCAATACGGAGGTGGGGGTGGTGATTCAATTTTATAGGACACAGTCTATCATGGAGACATGCCAATAAGGAAAGTTTAAAGCATAAAAGTACAAAGATCTCTGGATTGCTTCCTTTAGCAAATTCAACAACATTTCTTAAACTGTCCAGGTTTAAGTGCCCAATGATAGTACCACCCACAGTAGTCTTACTTACATCAATTAGCAATCAAGAAGAGAGACCTATTGACATGCTCACAGGTAAATCTGATGAAGACATATTTTCAATGGATGGTTTCTCTTCTCAAGTGTCTCAGGTTGACAAAAGCTTATTTGTTTCATTAGATTAATGAAACTAGCTCACTTTTTGACATCTTCATTTTTTAACATGAATATACCAGAAGAATGTAATGTTAAGTTACAGAAAGATGTACAGTTAAAAACCCAGGTGTGAGATGTTTTATTCAGCAGTACAAATGGTATCTTTGTGTTGTTGTGCTACCACAAAGTTAAGAGACTTCTTGAAAAAGCTTCAGTCTACCTATACTCACAAAAAATCTGTGGTTTTTACATTATTATTTTCTATAGATGATCTGTTGATTAAACAGGCTAATCCTCTCTTCCATCATTGAAGAAGTACTTTGATCAATATCAGGGCAACATTGTCCTGCTCACAACAATAATCCACACTCATCAATTAAGGTTTTATAGCCCAAATATTGAAAACACAATTGCAATCATTTTTACTTTGTATTTTTTGCTTCAGCTGTTACCATGTAATATGACTGAATCTCTATGGCTGGTAATAGACAATCGTGGAATCATTGTAAATGACATATACACTTTCTTTATAATGTCCCTTCTCATCTACATACATTTCTTTAGGCTTCAACTCTAACTTATTAGACTCTATAATTAAATATATGCTCAGAGTCTAAGCATATTAGGTTCTGTAATCAAATATATTCATCATTTATTTGTGGATGCATGCATAAAATGAAAAAAAAATCTGTGGTGATATATTATATATTTAATAAAAATAGCCTGAAATATCAGAGGACAGAGCTACCAACAGAGCCAAGCCAAGAAGGTCAGGAAGTAGTGAGCCATACCTTTAATCTCAGCACTTTAGAGGCAGAAATCCTCTGGATTTCTGTAAATTCAAGGCCAAACAGCCAGGGAGTGGTGGCATACACCTTTAATCCTAGCTCTAGAGTAATTGAACAAGGAATTTAGAAGACTTGGCTGAGAAAGGAAGAGAAGGACGGCAAAAGAGGAAGGTGTTTCCCTTTGCCTGGCCTGCCGGCCATAAGAAGTTTATTTGATAATGACTCAGTGAGCTATAATTGACTTAAATATAAAACTAAAGAAAGATATGTCTAGCTTTTTCAGAATTATAAGACAAAGAAATTAAAAACTAGATTCATGTTTGGAAATATGTATATGTAGGGTAAGTAAACATTATTTGCTCTTTTCAAATGTTTGTCATTTTCTATTTTAATTATTTTTTTAACTTTTGAAATAATGATTACAGTATTTCTGTCTTTCCTTTTCTCTCTCTAATACTCCAGAGATCTTTCTTTGCTTTGTTTCAATTTTATGGCCTCTTTCTTTATTATTATTAATATAAAACTAGCTAGTTATGACTGTAACAATGTAACTTTGCCAAAATATCTAGTTATTTAAGAATTTATTTCTAATTACTATTTTGTATTTTAAAATGGCAGAATTGTAAACTTATGTCTGGGAGAATTTTGTGTTAATAGTACTGTTTCATAATTAATACAATTTTTTTTATTTTGTTCCTTAGAAAATATTTACAGAATACAAGAGATGTTAAATCTAATTTTTGTGAAATTAGCCTAGTAAAATCAAGAGGTAGAAAAAGACAGATCCTTCTCATAGTTAATATAGGCTGAGGAATACAGAGCAGTGAGTGATGAGGAATAGTTAGTAAAAAGCCTATATAAACTCCAACAAAGCAATTGATTTCCCTTGTTACTGTTTAGATGGCAAAGTTCTCAAAAATACTAATTCCTTGCCAATATTTATTTTTGTGACTTTGTATTTGCACTACACTATCATACATTCTTAATCAGAATAACTTCAAGACTACACACACACACACACACACACACACACACACACACAAAACAACAACAAAAAAAAAAAACCCTCAGAAGCCTAAATTCAGTTCCTGAAAAGAACCAATTGCTAGAAGTTTCCTATTGACTTTTATACATGTTCCTACCTAAAAGTGTGCATTAAGCCCCCTAAATAAAAACAATTTATTTAATTATAAAATATATGTACCATAATAGAGATAATATGAATATGATCTTAAAAAAAAACAAGATAGACCCCTATAGAGATTTGTTTCCCATCTATTCTAGAGCATGATGCCAGGCTTTAAAGATCACTCCCTTTATCTGCACCTTTGTTTCTTGACATCTAAACTGACTTACAAGAAGTTATATAATGAATTCCTGTCAGACCAAACCTAAGAATGTTGGATGCTGGAAAGATTGGTATGGATGAATTGTAGAGAATTAGTAAGAATTTTGCTTTTAACAGTGTCAGCCTGCTACTTACAGATTTTTGGAAAAAGCGTGAATACTTCAGAGTAACGTTTTTGTGAAATTAGTAGCAAGTGTATGAAAATCCTAACTCATAAATGATAAAAACCCAGTGTTATTATACCCGTAGTTTTTCATAGCCAACTCTGTGTTTTGAGATTTTATGCTGCTAGTTTTTAACCATAGTTATGCTGCTCTCCTATCTTAATTGGAATTGTACTAAAGATAACATCTCATTCAAGATTGAGAAACTTTCAAGAGGCTGGAAGGTGATGACTTAGGGGTTTAAAATGAATCTTCTGCAAGCATGAGGACCTGAGCTTTGATCTTCAGCATGTACACAAAAGCAGATACCCAGCTGCATGCTTGTAATAGCAGCAAATCTGGCTACACAGACAGGCAGTTCCCGAAAACTCACCGACTGCCCCGCATGGGTGAAACAGACAAGCTTCAGTTCAGTGAATGTTCTTGCTTTAACTCAATAGAGCAAAGAGAAAAGATTGAATGGGGAAGAGATTTGATGTTCTCTACTGGCCTCCAAATGATGCATGTACAGGCACATTCATTTGAATATACCAAACACACACACACAAAGGTGAATAAAACACCTCTGTCTCTATCACTCTGTCTTTCTGTGCACACACACACACACACACACACACACACACACACAATTCTGAATTTTAAGGGTAGCATTGTCTAGAGAGCTAACAAGCACAGTTTAATGTCTAAAATGGTAGACAGAAATTACTTAGCTGCTTTGTTGGTAACTAAAGTCACTTTTGTTTTCCTTATTTTTTCTGAATATTGTGCATGCCATCTGTGATTATATGAAGGGAAGTACTGGTGTGATTTGATGTTTACTAGGTTTGAGTTAAACAAACCAGATAGTTCTGTTGGGCATAATTTGCTGTCATAGAAAATGTTCCTGGAAACATGCATTATTACCAAACCAATGCCTAGTATTACAACCAAGTGACAAGTAGATAGCCCAGTGCACCTGCTAATAATGGCAGCTTCTACCAAAGGCTTGGCCTACAATCGATGTGTTAGAAACAAACCAGCTTTCTAAAAGTCTAATTATCATCATTTCAATTGATTATGATGTTTCTCAAAAAATTACACTAAAACATAGTGCTGCATGTATGACAAGATCGGAGAACAATGATACACACAGTGTTCATCCTCAATGACAGATTAGACCTTCCAAATTACTCATCACTAGACATCACACTGGAACACATATATGTGTCACAAATAGAAATTAATACTGAATTTATATTGGAAGTTAGTATTTTTTTAGTTGCATTTTTTTAATGTGCTTCAAAAATAGTACATTTCAAATGCTTAGATTTTTTTTAGATCCATTTATTTAAAAAAAAAACAAAACAGTTTTCACCTTGAAAAGTAAAACTCTAAAGATTGTTAGTCATGGTACTAACACCAAAGGATCTAATGCATTTTCCCAAATTAAAAGCAGGTGAAAACCACCTCTGAGCTAGTCTTTTCTTCAGAAACAAACAGCAGGCAGGAAGTAGATTCAGTCTTTGTGGAGATGCAAATTTACTTGCAAGGCTTCCTTCTCCCCTACTCAGCACTTAATTGGAACTTCAATTAGAAAATAGTGTAATTTAGTTTGGCTTATATTAGTGAATTACTTTCTCCTCCCCATCTCCCTTCTTTGTTCATTAAATTTACCTTGGATAGCTTTGTATGTGCTGGCTTACATTACTCATAGATTTATTTGCAGTCAAATTTTCAAATTTTTGCCTATAATTGGTTTTTTTCTGAATTTTTACTTTTTTTCACAATCCTTGTTCTACTTTATTTACCTCCATACACATAATTAGGCACGTGCAAATATAATGAGGAAGAAGGAAAGAAGAGAGGAAAGAGACAGATCTCCATTTTCTCCAAGTTCAATACTAATGTTTTGAGTAGTTTACATTTTGGTTTAGCTTTGAGATTCTTTGTCCTTGATAATTGATGTGTATAGGAATATACATATTTTCTCATCTTATGCAAGTGCTAATTTCAAAATTAAAAATAATATTTCACATATAAATTTACCTTGGAGATTACAGTTCTGGTTCTGAAAGATGTCAGATCTTTCTAACTACTGCTATAATCAGGATACAGAATAGTTTCATCGCAGACAGATCAACATGGCCTCAAAAACTTGGGTTAGTGTGCCAAGAGAATGAAGAAAAGACAAATGCAGACAGGCACATGAACAGAAACTGGGACTAGATTGTCCAGGCTCTCTGACAGATAAGACTCAGAACTCCGGAAGGTCAGTAGGATTACTATACAGAGTTGAACACAGAGGGAGGTTATTGTATACAGTCAGATGCATTGGAAGAGTTATTACATACATATAAACAATAGGTTGGTTTAATGGAATACTGCTAGATCAAGGATTAGCTAATCTTTTTTCTTTTCTTTTCTTTTTTTATTATTATTATTATGAACAAAGAAGTCAGACTTTCTATCCTGTATATCCTTATTCAAGGTCCTTGGATCCCACTCCCCCTACAGGAACACCTGACTCAATCTTGAGGTTGAGGGGAGAAAACTGAATCTGCCAGGAGTGGAGGCTGAACTAAGCAATAATGGGACAGTGGGACGTTGGGATCACCTGCTGCCTGCCCAGGGGCGGGGGAGGGATGGGGAGATGTGGACAAGGACCTTGAATAAGGATTAGCTAATCTTGATAAGCAATTTCTGTAAGGAGAACAATCTTTATGCTATACACATCTGACAAGAAAACTATGATGGACATTTTCTGCACACACTGTCCATATCCGCATATATGTCAGAAGAGAAGGCTCTGCCCTTTCCTTCACATTCTAGCCCTCCAGGGAGAAGGCTTTGGAATTCCTTCATGGGTCTGAATTTCTGAAATCTTTGGCATGTCCGTATCCATATCAACAACATACACTGACACAGGACATCACTCATTCAGGACATTCTCTACTTCCACCTCTACTGCTCCTTCTGGCCAATACCCTACTCATTACTCTTGGTAACTGTGGATGTGTGTGTAATATTTGACTACTGGGAATATATTCAAATTGAAATCATATACCACACAGTTGTTTGAGTTTTGCCTTTGCAATTAGCAAAATGTACCTGAGCCTTACATACATGACTGATTATGTCCACAGTTGTAATTATAATTTTCATTAAAGTTTTATTATTTTATCCAAAACAAGTTTGATATTGCTGACATTGGTTTTGTTTGGAATCATTCATTACATGATAATACTTTAGAGTATGATTTAATTGCTGTTTATTTTTATAAATGGTAAACATTGCTGTTCATAAAAGTCATCAGGAGAGTTTTCTGCTTCAAGCAGGTATTCAGTCACTATCACTTACCTTGGAAAAGGGAGAATGACAGTTCTGTTTGAGGAACAATATTGCCTGTCAAGTTTACATGGCTAGATTACAAATTGACATATATCTGGTGTCCTGGGATTGGATTGTCTACACAGTTATTCAAATAACTAAATAAGAGCTAGTGATGCTGTCAATGTTTATATTAAAGTCCACAGTTCCCTCCTGGAAGTTGGTTCTCTCTCTCTCTCTCTCTCTCTCTCTCTCTCTCTCTCTCTCTCTCTCTCTGTCTGTCTGTCTTTCTCTCTCTGATTCTCTCTGTGAAGAAAGGTATGTTAGGTGAGAAGATGAGTGTCTTGGTTAGAGTTTGTCAATTTGATACAAACCTGGACTTATCTGGGAAAGGGCAGTTCTTAATTCAGAGTATTCTCCTCTTAGATTGGCCTATAGTCAAGTCTGTGGCAGGGTATATAATAAACCAACCTGCCTCCATCTTAGACTTGAAAGTCATCTTATAGAAAAGTCAAACTTAGTTCATTCTTGTATATGACTGAATGTGTTTATCAAGGATTGGGCTATGCCCTACCTATAACTTTAATACAAATGTTCTATACCACCTGTTCAGGAAACAACAGCCATGCCTTTGTTTTAAATAGTTAACTCATTTGCCTGCTCTTGGGACCCCTTTTCTCTTACTGATTTGTTTCCTTCAGGTTTGATATAAGAGTCTGTGATCAGTCTTATTGCCTTTTGGCACTATGATTAGTTGATGTGATTGGAAGATTTGCTCATTTCCAAAAGGAAACTAAGGAGTAATGGATCTGGGGGAAGAGGGGAGATGGAGGAGTCATTGGAATGAGTAGAGGGAGAGGAAGTTGCCATTAGGATACATTGTATGAAAGAAGAATAAGAAAAGAAAAAGTTGCTATTACTACTTGTTATGACCACCTTATTGTAACTGCCTTGTAACCATGGCTTTGTTCCAGGAGATTACTATAACCAACTTGTTATGCTTATATTCTGCTTCTATTCACCCATTACTTCCCTGCTAAATCCCCCATTTGGAAACTCTATTCCTGAACTACAAAATACCATACCTTCTCCATGTCCAATGTTGAATTCATGAACACTGCTTTTAGGCAAAGACAGACCTATACACTAATTTTTAAAAGCTTGCTTTATTTAGCTTGGCAATGAATATTTGGGCCAGTGGCCTTTCTCCTTGAATATGTGGAATCTGCATACTGTCTTAATAAATGATTGATGTGGAAGGTTCCAGCTCAATTTGGCCAGCAGCAGTGCTGGGGATATAAAAGTGGGATATATAAAATAGAAAACTGTACTATACTGGGGCATCAAGACAGAAATCATTATTCCTCTGTGGCTTCTGATTTAATTTATACATCCAGGTTTCTGCCTTGAATTCATGCTCTAACTTCTCTGAGTGATGTAGTGTGGTATGAGAGTTGTGTGCTGAAGCAAACCTTTTACATCACAAAAAAAATTTTGTCATGATATCTCATCACTGTAACATAAACCCTAAATAAGGAAGAAATTTAAACCAGGTTTTTTTTTTCTTTTTTCTTCTTCTTTATTTATTTTGTATTTATCAAGAAAAACAATTTGAATTGAATTTAAAATGCTGACAAGTTAACAATAACTATAAAGAAAATAAAAATCATAAGCATGACTTATCAAGAGTGATAATGCAAATAATTTGCTACACATAAAATTACTTTGTGTTCAGTTTTCCCTCTGAATTTTTTTTCTATCCCTGTATATCCTTATTCAAGGTCCCTTTCCCCTCCCGCCACATCAGGTCATTTTTTCTTCTCCACAACTCCCCATCCCCTTCCTGGGCAGGCAGCACACACTCCCATGGTCCCACTGATCCAATAATGCTTAGTTCAGTCTACAGTCCTGGCAAATCCAGTTTTGTCCCCCTTCCCTCAAGAGTGAGTCAGATGTTACTCTAGGTGGAGTGGGATCCCAAAGGTCAGTCCAGGGTGTTTCTGATCCCAAGCTGTTCAGTGTTTGTGGTTTGCAGCTTGGGCATGCTTTGATTTTTCTTGTTTGTTTGTTTAGAGACAACTAATGAGTGAGTACATCCCCTGCTTATCTTTCTGAGTTTGTGATACCTCGCTCAGGAGGATATTCTCCAAATCCATCCATTTGCCTGCAAATTTTAGGATATCATTTTTTTCTTACTGCTCAGAAGTATTCCATTGTGTAGATGTACCACAGTTCGTTAATCCATTCTTCAGTTGAGGAACATCTAGGTTGTTTCCAGGTTCTTGCTATTACAAATAATGCTGCTATGAACATAGTTGAGCTAATACCTTTGGAGTGTGAATGTGCCTCTTTAGGGTATACACCCAGAAGTGGTATTGCTGGGTCCTAAGGGAGATTGATTCTCAATTTTCTGAGAAACCGCCATATTGCATTCCAAAGTGGCTGACAAGCTCACACTCCCACCAACAATGAAGGAGTGTTCCCCTTGCTCTGCACTGTCTCCAACATAGGCTGTCATCTGTGCCTTTTATCTTAGCCAGTCTAACAGGTGGTATCTCAAAGTTGTTTTGATTTGCATTTCTCTAATGGCTAAAGATGATGAGCACTTTTTCAGGTGCCTTTCAGCCATTCGTAGTTCCTCTGCTGAGAATTCCCTTTTTAGATCTGAACCCCATTTTTTGATAGGGTTATTCAAGAATTTGGGCTTTAAATTCTTGAGCTCTTTATATACCTTAGAGATCAGTCCTCTATCACTTGTAGGGTTGGTGAAAGTCTTTTCCAATTCTGTAGGCTGGTGTTTTGTCCTATTGACAGTGTCCTTGGTTTGCAGAAGCTTCCTAGCTTCAGGAGATCCCACTTATTGATTGTTAGTCTTAGTGTCTGTGCCATTGGTGTTATATTTAGGAAATGGTCACCTGTGCCAATTTGTAGAAGTGTATTTCCCACTTTCTTTTCTATCAAGTTCAAAGTGGCTGGGTTTATGTTGAGGTCTTTGATCCACTTGGATTTGAGTTTTGTGCAGGGTGACAGGCTCGGATTTATTTGCATTTTTCAACCCACTTCCATCCAGCTATGCCAACACCATTTGTTAAATATCTTTTTTCCATTGAATGTTTTGGGCCTCTTTGTCAAAGATCAGGTGTTCATAGGTTTTTGGGTTAATGTCTGGATCCTCAATTCTATTCCATTGATCCACAAGTCTGTTTTTATGCCAGTACCAGGCTGTTTTTATTACTATAGCTCTATAGCATAACTTGAAGTCAGGGATGGTGATACCTCCTGAGGTTCTTTTGTTGAGTAAAATTATTTTGGCAATCCTGGCTTTCCTGTTATTCCAAATGAAATTGAGTATTGTTCTTTCAAGGTCCAAAAAATATTGTGTTGGGATTTTGATGGGCAGTGCATTGAATCTGTAGACTGCCTTTGGTAGAATTGCCATTTTTACTATGTTGATACTACCAATCCAGGAACATGGGAGAGCTTTCCATTTTCTGATATCCTCGTCAATTTTTTCCTTCAGTGATTTAAAATTTTTGTCAAATAGTTTTGTTACTTCTTTGGCTATAGTTACTACAAGGTATTTAATACTATTTGTAGCTATTATGAAGGGTAATGTTTCCCTTATTTCTTTTTCAGCTCTTCTATCTTTAGTGTATAGAAGGGCTACTGATTTCTTTGAGTTAATCTTGTATCCTGCTACATTGCTGAAGGTGTTTGTCAGCTGTAGCAGTTCCTTGGAAGAATTTTTGGGTTACTTATGTATACAATCATATCATCTGCAAATAGAGATAGCTTCACTTCTTCTTTTCCAATTTGTATCCCCTTAATCTCTTTCCGTTCCCTTATTGCTTTAGTTAAAACTTCGACAACTATATTGAATAGATAAGGGGAGAGAGGACATCCTTGTCTAGTTCCTGATTTTAGTGGGATTTCTTTGAGTTTTTCTCCATTAAGTTTGATACTGGCTGTCGGCTTCTTGTAAATCGCCTTAATTATATTTAGGTATTCTCCCTTTATTCCTGATCTCTCCAGGGCTTTAATCATAAAGGAGTGTTGGATTTTGTCAAAAGCTTTTTCAGCATCTAAGGGTATGATCATGTGGTTTTGTTCCTTTAGTTTGTTAATACGATGGATAACATTTACAGTTTTTCGTATGTTAAACCAGCCCTGCATTTCTGGGATGAAGCCTACTTGGTCGTGGTGGATGATATTTTTTATACATTGTTGTATACGGTTTGCCAAAATTTTGTTGAGAATTTTCACATCAATATTCATGAAGGAAATTGATCTGTAATTCTCCTTCTTTGTTGTGTCTTTGAGTGGCTTGGGTATTAGGGTAATTGTGGCCTCATAAAAGGAATTTGGCACTATTTCTTCAGTTTCTACTGTGTGAAATAGCTTGAGGAGTAACGGTAGTAATTCTTCTTTGAATGTCTGGTAGAATTTGGCACTGAAACCATCTGGACCAGGGCTTTTATTTTTGGGGAGGTTTTTAATGACAGCTTCAATTTCCTTAAGGGTTATAGGCCTGTTTAGGCAATCTGATCTTCATTTAATTTTGGTATATGGCACCTGTCCAGGAAGCTGTCCATTTCTTCAAGGTTTTCCATTTTTGTGGAATACAGATTTTCAAATTTGATCTGATAATTCTCTGTATTTCCTGGGGGTCTGTTGTTATGTCTGGCTTTTCATTTCTGATTTTGTTGATTTGAACACTCTCTCTATGTTTTTTGATTAGTTTGTCCAAGGGCTTATCTATCTTGTTAACTTTCTCAAAGACTAACTCTTAGATTCATTGATTCTTTGTATTGTTCTTTTTGTTTCACTTGTATTGATTTCAGCTCTAAATTTGATTATTTCCTGCCGTCTACTCCTTCTAGGTGAGTTCGCTTCTAATTGTTCTAAGGCTTTCAGCTACACTGTTAGGTCTCTAGTGTGGGATTTCTCTAGGTTTTTCATATAGGCATCTAGTACTATGAATTTTTCTCTTAAGACTGCTTTCATTGTGTCCCACAAGTTTGGAGACGTTGTAGATTCATTTTCATTAAATTCTAGGAAGACTTTGATTTCTTTCTTAATTTCTTCCTTGAGACAGAGATGGTTCAGCTGAGTGATGTTTAGTTTCCATGAGTTGGTATGCTTTCTTTGGGTTTTGATGTTGTTGAACTCTAACTTTAGGCCCTAATGGTCTGATATGTTACAAGGGATTATTTCCATTTTTTTGTATCTGTTGATATTTGCTTTATGACCAATTACATGGTCAAGTTTGGAGAAAGTTCCATGAGGAGCTGAGAAATATGTATATTCCTTTGGGTTTGGGTGGAAGCTTCTGTAGATATCTATTAAATCCATTTGCATCATAACCTCTTTTAGACTCCTTATTTCTCTGTTGAGTCTCTGTCTGGTTGGTCTATCCAGGGTTGAAAGTGGGGTATTGAAGTAAAAATATGAAACGCTTCATGAATTTGTGTGTCATCCTTGCACAGGGGTCATGCTAATCTTCTCTGTAGCGTTCCAATTTTAGTTTATGTGCTGCCAAAGCGAGCACTAAACCAGGTTTATTGGGAATGTCTGTAATAGCATTGACCATATCTTTAAAAGAATTGGGAAAGGAGTTTTGAACTTTGGACTAGATGAGTCATTGAATGGTCAGAGCATAATGAGGTATTGTGGGAACTGAAAACACAGTGCTAAAACCAGTGCAGATGATGGAGGTCTAGTTTGTGAAGTTTCAGAGGGAACAAAAAAAATTATTAAGTCCAGGTGTGTACTTTTTCATAGTAAGACTTTGGTTCTGGTCAGCTAGAGCAAGTGAATTTGTTGTGATGAACAAGATATCAGACCACTAAAGAGAAATCTTTGCTTTACTAGGATAATCAATAATGTATATCTGGAGTTTTGGAGAAGCTATAATTAAAAAAGAGAGTATCATCCTCAAGGCAAAATTATCTGGGAAGTATTACCTTCATGTCAGCATGCTGAAATTGTGATCCAGAGGTAGTGAAAGCTTTACCTTGTGCAAGAAGCTAAACTGGATAATATGTAACTGTATTTCTTTTCTCTACCATTTTACCCTAAAGAGGCACATTCACACTCCAAAGGTATTAGCTCAACTATGTTCATAGCAGCATTATTTGTAATAGCAAGAACCTGGAAACAACCTAGATGTCCCTCAACTGAAGAATGGATTAACAAACTGTGGTACATCTACACAATGGAATACTACTCAGCAGTAAGGAAAAATGATATTCTAAAATTCACAGGCAAAT
>PVIH01023965.1:0-23749 GCA_004025045.1 Sigmodon hispidus
AGGAGGATGGAGGATGGAGTGTGGGAGGATGGAGTGTAGGAGGATGGAGTGTGGGAATATTGATTGTTTGGTAGCTATGAGGCTACATGCTTGTACATTGTATTGTGATGCTCAGAGAGTGGAATGTGCTCAGCTCAGGTTGCACAGCCTGGTCCGGGAAGGTCCTTGTCCTGCCTTGGAGCAACCACTGATATTCCTTCAGTAGAAGATGCAGGTGGAATTCACAAACTCTCCTGTAGAGGCTCTCCAGGCTTCAAGGGATGGAAAGTGCTATGAGGGTTGACTGTATAATGTGCAGAATTATAAATCAAGCAAAGATCACAGAGCCACTTCTGCAGGTCATGTCTAAACGACTTTCTTTGACAGAAAGATCTAGAGCACAAAAGAACTTGTCCAAAGCCACAGAGCAAATTCAGTTCTCACTGGTCCCAGGGCCGAGTTACCACTGTAAGTGTCTGTCCAGCCAGCCCCACAGGGGTGACTATGGCTTCTGTCCTGGTGCTCAAGAGACCACCCAGTCTCCACCTCACCCATAGCTCCTGGCATTAGTGTTCGGAACAAATTTGTGTGATTTAATAAATACAGCACTCAGTTTTTAACAAAATCCCGTTTCTTCTCTTTATCATTTATTTAGAGGATGCACTTCACTGTTGGCTCTCGCCTGAAAATAATGGTTAGCTTGAAGAATTCATTTGATGGCGTTAATAATGTCAAGACATAAACTGCATGAGACGTGTATATATGTATGGGTATGTACACGCACAGATACACACACATGTACACTCATGTGCACATACATGTGAGCATACTTGTGCATGCACACACAGCCTACTATAAAGGACACTGCAGTGAACAGAACAGACACTGTCATTGCATTCTGAGAAATCAGATCCTTGCAAACAGCTCATCTTACAATTAATTTTCCAATTACAATGGTGGTAATTGCTGCATAGAGTGATGATTAACTTTTCGCCCCGTGGGAGGTGGGTGCTAATCTGCCGGATGTTTTGAGAGGGATGGTTGAATCAGATTCAGTAGTTCCCTGCAGCAATGATGAAGAGAGCGCAGGGAGGGAGGAGTCCTGTTCGTCTGAGTGGTGCAAGTGAGGTGCCCTTATCAGAAAGTGAGGTGCCCTTGATCAACATCCATTCCCGGAAAACCAAACTTCAAGAGCAAAGAAAGATATTCGAGGGGCTTCCCCTATAAGAGCTGGAGCTGGTTGTTCTTTGGAGGACCAGAGATCGATTCCCAACACCCACATGGGCAGTTACAACCGCCTGTCACTCCAATTCCAGGGGTGCACAGACATCTATGCTGACCAAACACCCATATACATAAATTGAAAATTATTTTAAGGTATGTCAGTATGCTCAGTGCTAATTCCTTCTGAGCCCCCATCTGCTAGGCCTCTGCTCATAGCTGGCATGAGTGACTGTGACTTTAGGCATCTCTCCTTGAGTTACATTGCAACTTCTAAACATTTTTAAGTATGTGTGAGTGTGTGCATACCCATAAGTGTGTGTCATGTGGAAGTCAGAGAACAACCCGGAGTGTTGGTTCCCACCTTCTGGCCTGTTAGAGACAGACTGCCTTTGTGGTTCACTGCTGTATATTCCAGGCTCGCTGGCCTGAGTTTCTGGAATTTTCCTGCCTCTATCTCCCATCTTAATGGACTCATAGATGGTACCAGTCCACACTCCACTGCTATGTAAGTTCCAGGGATTTGAACTCAAGTTAGCATTCTTGTGTGGCAAGCATCTAATCCACACAGCCATCTCTCCAGCCATAGCTTCTGAGCTTCACAGCTGTTTAGCCAAGAAGTTGGGACTCTGACACATAAGATACCCTGAGTCCCACTAACCTGAGTTAGTGTTGGTGCTAACCTTCCTTTCACAGGCTCTGGAGAAGAATATGATATTCTCTGAGAACCCAGGGGATCAAGCTCAGGAGATCTAGGTCAGGAACACACCACACTTTTAGAGGGAATGACTCATTATTCAAATGATCGATTGAATCCTTTACCCCTGAGAAGTGAAGAGTGGGGGTGTTTGAACAAAAAGCTTTACTCTTCCACAAATGCGAATAGTGGCTTCACTTTTCATGTAGGAAAAAAAGGCCCTTGTTTTCCCATTTAATCCTTTGGCCTGGAAATAGTGTGCTGTCCTGCACCTGGGCCTGACCCCACAGATGCCTTCCCCATCAACAGTGACCTGGCTCTTTAGAACAATTTCCAACATCCAGATGAAATCAGCCTTGAAAGGGGAATATGGGCTATTCATTGGTCAAGGAGCCTTTCTAGAATCAGCTCCCACTCCCAAACTGTTCCCACCCGGGTCCTACCTTAGAGGCAGAGTCCTGGAATGTCCGCTGTCTGCTGCCCCAAGGCAAGCATTCAGCCCTCTTAGAAGAAGCTGGAAGTCCGGACAGGAGGACAGGCGTGTCCCAACAGCCCTCCTCCTAGGGAGCCTGCCTTTCAGGTTTCTGAAGAACCCTGTGCCTGTGGATTCCACAATGAGGAGGGATTTGTTTGTTGAAGAATCTTTTCAGCTTTATTGCTTAACTGGAAGGTGAGAAGAAGGTGAGGGTGACATGAGAATGGCCTGCCTTTACCTCAAATAATACACATTCAAGCTTCGTCTGTAGATGTCTTGAGTCAGCAGCAAAACTTTTAAGAATGAGGACTCACTCTGGACTCAAGGGTTCTAGTCCTCGGTCGGCCTTTCAACTTGCCTCCTGGCCATGGGCAAAGCGATTCTGCTCTCTACAGTTTAGTCTCTTCATATATAGCATGGGATGAGATTCTAGGACCAGTGTCTCAGTTTCCTCATCTGTGCAATGGGAATTGTCTAAGTTCACTTTCTGTCATTAGAAAAATCACCAATGGAGTCGTTAAGATAATGAGATCTGAACCAAAGGTATCATTTTGATGTTGAATGTCTTAGAATCATAGAACATGAAAAAAAAAAAAAAAAAAAAAAAACTCAATATCAACACTTCCTTGATGGTGATCTCTGTCAGATTGTAGAACAAAATCTAAAACTATACTTCTTTAATCTTGAAGACTTCTTCACTTGCTGGGAAAGTAGCATTGCATGATGGTAGCAACTGAGTACCAGTGTTATTCGGGTTCTACAATGTTACTGCTGATATCTTTCTTGTTTTAAAAATTCAACCCAGGAGATCAGCATCGTGTAGCTGTTATTTCACCTCCCTGCCCTTCAGTCCCTGGCAGTTTCTAGAGACCCTGACACTTTGGGAGAGTCTTGTGAAGGTGTGCTGTGTAATATCCTCAACTGGATCTGTCTGGTCTTCTCATGACCTGGAGAAGCTGATGGATTGGAGCGAAGAATGTTCCAGAGTCCCTGTCTCATGTCTGTGCCTGTGGTGTGGGGCTAACCTTACTGGTGGTCATTTGAGGTGGTGACTGTCAGCTTCTCCACTGGCATGCGTTTCTCCCTTCCCACTTTCTAGTCAGAGAAGAGAATTACCGTAGAAACCACACACTAAGTTCAAGGAGTGGGGAATTAATCCCCACCTCCTGGAATATCAAAGAGCTCCTGGACCTGCTAAATCATCAGTGACTAATAAACTCTGGGGGGAGGCTTCTTTGATGCTATACAAATGTCTTGTTTCTTCTTAAAGTTTCACCCGCCAATTGTATCCTAAGCAGGGGCTTGTGTGGTTGTTACAATGTTCTAATGGCAACTCTCTGTCCCCTTCATATCCTGCCTTTATGCTTCCAGTTCTGTGGGAAAGATGTTTCTGGGCTGGGTACAAGGCTCAGCAGGGAAATATTTGCCATACAAGCATAAGGATCCAAACTCAGTCTCCACCACTAGGTGCCAAGCAGGGTGAGTGGCGTGCGCTTTTAGCCTCCATGCCAGGGAGGCACAGGAGGATTCTCTGGCTTGCTGGCTAGGGACTGTAGCTGAATTTGTGTTTTCCATTCAGAAAAAGGCCCTGCTTCCAAAAATAAAGATGAGAGAAATAAAAGAGGATATTTCTGGTCTATACACACACACACACACACACACACACACGTGTGGTGAACACACAAGCACACACATACAAATGCATGCACATCACACACACATAGAAACATGTGTACCTGCCCACATATGTGCACACATATACAAACACATAAACATACATGTGCTCATGCACAGACATAAATCTATTTTTGTTTCCCCACCCATTTTGTTATTTTATCCATCTTCCCTTTTCTTGGGATCCCAGTTCTGTCCTGTAAAGGAACCACTGTTGCTCAGCTTTAGGTTTGACAGGCCTCATCTTTGAGTTTTTATAATGCTTTAAGATCATCTGTTTCTTTCATTGAGTCTTAGAAGCAGCTGATGCTCCAAGGAGCCCTAGTTTCTTCTGCTTCTGGGCCATATTGGTGGACAGAGCAAGGGCATAGGTAACTTCCTAACTTCAAAATCCAAATCATTTTCAGCACCAAGAGCATGAAAAAAATCAGATTTTGGAGCATTTTAGAGTTGCGATATTTGAAGTAGGGATATTCAATTGATTACCTCTATATCAATATTCAGGAAGAACTTAAAAGCTACAAAATCTAAAGCACTTCTGGTTCTGAACATCTGGGATAATGGATGCTCAACCTGCACATGTGTCCCTATGTGCATATGCAGATAATGTGTAGATATTTCTGTGCCAGTCTGTGTATAGTAAGATAACCATGATTGAGACTGTCATTCCAACTCTAGCTAGCTACACAGAGTCCACCTCAGCCTACCCATGTGCTCACTTCCACAGCATCCCACAGAGAGTAGGCAGGGTCCTTTACTTATCTGTCTGGTCCTCAGAGCCATGCAAAGCAGTTTCCTAGGGCTAACCTGTGCTCCTGCAAGAACATACTTGTCAAGAGTTTGGTGTTTATCAATATTATAAATAGTTCCTTTGACCTTTCACCAAACATCACCCTAACAGTTGAAAGGAAGTTTGGCCACAAATTGTCCCTCCTGGGTTGTGCTGGTGCAAGGCACATGCCTAGCTTCCTCCCATCTCAGAGTCCTCCTGTGTGAAACGATGGTGACAGGATCCCTGCAGGGGTGGGTGAGAGGAGGCATGGAGGGGCTCAGAGAAGCATCCCTGCACTCTTGGCAGTGTCTGGTATGATCCTAATATCACAATTTTCTAGCTCCAGTTTGGGCTTGGCAGATGGCATTTTCTTTCTGCCCAGGCTTTTGTCCTGAAGCAAGTGGACAAGTGTCTACTCCTTTCTGTATCCAGCTCAGTGAGTTGGAACCCATCAGGATGGGAGGGGCACCTGCTTTCCCACTAAATAAATACAGACATAAGAGCTCTGGGCTCTTGGAGTCTCTCATAACCCACCAGGCTGTCAGGTGAGAGCCCCCCCAGGCTGGAGGGGGCAAAGGTCGCTGCAATGCACCAGTAGAAGGCCTTCCAGAGAGGAGTCTCCCTTTATTGAGAAGATACCCTGTGCCACTCCACACTCTCCCTTGGGAAGTTCCTGTGATACTCTGTTTAGAATAGTAGCACCCCCCTTCCTGGCTCAGTTTCCCTATCTGTAAGTAAGGGATGAGTCACAGACTGGCTACTGGATCTAACAAGCCATGGCCTTCTGTTTTGCTTGTGTATTTGGGCTTTTGTTTTGTTTGTGTGTTTAGGGGTTTGTATGTTTGTTTTTATTTATTTGCTCTAAAAGAGACAGAGACATACAGAGAGGGTTCATGCTGTGGCACCTCTGTCCAGGTCAGAGGAACAGGTAGCAGAGTGAATTCTGAGTCCTTTCCTCCCCCTCCCCGCCAGTTTCTCTTATTTTTAACATCTTTGACTTGTTTGGTACACTTGTTACAATGCATAAGCCAGCACTGATGCACTTTTAACAAGACCCCATAATTTATTCAAATCAAGGTAGGCTTTTTGGTTTTTGATGGTGTCAAGGAGTCAACCCAGATCCTGGCTTTGCTAGGCCAGTGCTCTATCCCTGGGTTCATATTTGGAGCGTGGAGAGATCTGTGGTTATGATAGCCACAGATCCTGTGTGCTCACTGTCACAGGCAATGTACAGCAGAGAAGGGCCGTCCTGAATACCCCTGTGCTTTGTCCACTACACGGCACCTTAGGTAGGGTTTCTGCTCTGTGATAAACACCATGATCAGAAGCAGCTTGGGAAGGGAAGGGTTTACTTTGGTTTACAACTCTCAGGTCACTCTCCATCACTGGGGAGTCAGGGCAGGAATCTGTAGGCAGGAACTGAATGGGAGCCATGAAGGAACACTATTTACTGGCCTGCTCCTCGTGGCTTGCTTAGTCTGTGTTCGTATATAAGCCCAGGGATGGCATTGTCCACAATGAGCTAGACCCACTCATATTAATTATCAATCAAGAAAATGCATCACAGGCTTGCCCACAGGCCAATCTTATGGAGGCATTTCCTTAATTAAGATCTCTGTTCCCAGACGTGTCTAGGATTGTGTCAATTTGACAAAAACCAAGTAGCACAACTGCTTTCCTTCCTCACTGGCCTCTAGTGGCCCCTGTGCTTCATTGTGCTTATGACTTTGCCTTTTCAGTGACACCGAACCGTCCAGGCTCTAACGGCCTGAACCAAGCTTAGCATCTTCTCAGCACAGGGATTCCAGGCCAGTGTGCACCACTTCATAGAACCCCGTCCCCAGCTTTGCCCTTTTCTGCTCTGCGAGACCAAGCCTGCAGATGGCATCTCCCAGGCTCCCCTGCAGCTGGCCCCCACATGACAAGCTACAGAAAGTACCAGCAAGAGCTGAGAGGGTGAGGGGAGGTCACTGGAAGTCCCTCCCTACTACACTCCCTCCTCTGTAGACGCCTCTGATCTGACAGTGCCTACAGCTCCCTCGGATCCTTGGTCTTCAACAACACAGGTAACCCATGCCTCCCGCTCTTCTTCCTCTCCCGGCCAGCCTCTGGGTCTCAGTATCACCATCCCCTCCCTTGCCCCTGCCACACCTCTATGGCTCATTAAAGTGCACATGTGCATTGCTAGGGGATTCTGAGACCCAGAAAGCAAGCTTCATGTTCCCCCCACCTAAGTTTCCTGTGTAGAAATGAGTCATATACTAATGGCGACTTCAGAGGAACGGCAATTAAAGTTGGTATAGTGCCAAGCTCGGTGTCTGGCACATGAGAGGGCTCAATGAAGATTCATTTAAAACATTATTACCATTAGAATTCACAGCTATACAGCTGTGTCCTTAAACACAGAGAGAATAAAATTTAGAAATTCAGAACACAAAAGAGGTTACCAATATATCTGCAGTGATTGTTACAATCTTTTGATCTCAAAGTAGAGTTGAGGCTCCACAAGCTACAGTAGTCATTATAAACAAGAGTTGTTTTAAGGAGGGTGGTGATGGCCATGCTTTCCACGTGATGGTGGCCGTGTGGGACCTCCCTCCCTCCATTCAGGTAAGAACTATGGACTGCTGTCTCTATGGCAACTGTGCAAGTCTTTATCCATACCATTGTTCAATATTGTACATTTCTACCCATAAGACAGAATGGCTGCAGCGAGGCTTAGGCTGCATAGGAACTAAACCCAGGTCTCCTGGTCCTGTGCCTAACACAGTCCCTAAACCCAGGTCTCCTGGTCCCACGCCTAACACAGTCCCAGGATTCGCTCTGCCCTTTCTCTGCCAAGGACTTCTGACACATCAATACCCATGAAGTTCACCTCACCACAAAACACCTTCTGACATCGAAAGAGAAGCATCACTCAGCTTTATGCATCCCTAATGAAGTAAGCGAGGCTCTTAAGAAATGTAAGATGATATTGCTGAGGGGTGACCACCTCCTTCCTCACTAAGTTCCAACAAACAGCCTACTCCCTCACTTCCTGATGCCAGCCAGTCTCCCCAGCCCACACCCAGCTCCATTTGACTCCCTCTGACATGTTGCCTGTGAGAGGGGAAAGACCCAGAGAGGCGGAAGAGGGGAAAGACTGAAATCAAATCCTTCTACCTATGCATGACCTTAGTGAACGTCTTCAGTCTCAGAAGGAAGGCATGAGAGTTGGAACATGGGAACGAGGTTCCTTCAGGGTCTGGAGCCTCAGTCACCTCCTGTGTAGAAGGCGTTCTGCCTACCTCTTGGGAGTTGTTTTCACATGTGCATGGCAACCAACCCCCAGCAGACCCTCAGTGACAGTGGCCCCTCCAGCTGGCACAACCTTTGACCTTTCTCAGCCCCCAGGAGACCTGTTCTAGCATGAGGATTCCCAGGTAAGGATAGCAATGGCATTGAGAAGTCATGTTTGGGATTCAAAGACAGCAAAAGGCCCCGAGCTGTAACTCTTTGGACACACATCCCCATGTGTCTGTGGTTCCCTGGTAGTGTGTATGTGCATGGTCAGCACTTAGGACATGGGTTCACTTAAGAGTTAAAGGGTAAATGGCTGAGATGGATGCTGATCAGTTCCTCCTGCTCCGCAGGAAGTCTCACACACTGGACATTTATGAGAACTCTGGATCTCCTAACAGCCTGAGGTGGTCAGGAAAGTGTTGTTGTTCCCTTTATAGGAAGAGAAAAAACAAGCAAACAAATGAACAAATAAAAAACAACTGAGGCTATAGGGTTTGATGGGTTGCTGAGGGTCACAAAACCCTCCTGATGTAGTGGTCCTCAGCAGACTGGCTGTTTGACAGGAAGGAAGGGCCTCCTCCTGCTAGACTCCCAGGGACGCTTTACTAAACCTCAGGTTCTCACTATGAAAAGCATTTGCATCTGGGACCTCCCCACACTGTGGGAACTAAATTAGAACAAAACTTGAGGTTTTCCAGCTCTTTCCATCAGACTCCTCCCCTTGTGGATGTCTTAGACTTGGAAGGAAATAGATGTAAAAACAACCAGTATTCTGGACTAACAAAATGAGAAATATCTCAGGACCTCAGACACGCAGTGAATCAAATCCTCCCAGAGCAACTACAAGGAGACCATTCAGAAGACCCAAAGCTGGCTACGACCCAGGACTCTGGGTCTGTCTATCAAACTGCTGCCCATGGTCAAAGATGCAATCCAACCCTAGTGCAGTCTACTCAGGCCACAGGTCACTAAATACTCAAGCAGGACCCAGAGAAAGAGGTAGACAGGCAGCTAAGAGGGGCCAGGGCTCCAGGGCACACCTGGCTTGTCCCTCAATGAGGTCAAGAGGTCAGGAACCCACTTCAGTAAGCCCACACTGCTCTCCTGTAATAGCTCTGCCTCTCTGGAGCCTGCCTTTGGCCCAGCCAAGAGGAGCCAATGGGAAGAAGTCAAGATCTCACCGAACTGAGCAGCCGCTGGAGATCAAGTGTGTTGGGAATTGTGGACAGACTGATGGCCCCATTTATATAACTCAATGGACATTTTCTAGATGCCTGCATTCTATAAGCCTATACCAAAACCTGTGGATTCAGTACTGAATTCACCTTTACAGTCTTCTAAGATTTGAGCTCAAGGAGACAAAATGCAAAGAAGAGCATATCACTCTGAAAGGGACTGAGGAGAAGATTTAGTCAGGAGGGTGCTTGCTGAGCAAGCATGAGGTACTGACTTTTGCTCCCCAACACCTGTTAGAAAAACTGCATGTGGTAAGTCTAGGTCTGTAACCCCAGCACTTGGAGATCTCCTGGGTGGACTAGCTAGCTGGTGGGCTCCAGGTTAGAGGCTGGAAATTTGAGGGTGTAGTTCTATTGTTAGAGCCCTTGCCCAGAAGCCTTGTACAGGGTTCTGAGCTCACAAGTACACCCACAACCCTAGCACTGGAGCTAAGGCAGGAGAATAGAAGTTTTAGGTCCTTCACACCTCCACAGTGAGTTTGAGACTAGCCTGAGCTGACCCTACCTCAAAAATAATAAGACCTAAGCTGGATGTGATGATAAATTCATGAGGCAGAGACAGGCAGATCCCTAAATTCAAGGCCAGTCTGGTCTACAGAGGGAGTTCCAAGACAGCCAGGATACACAGAGAAACCCTCTCTTAAAAAACAAACAAACAAATCTGACCTTGATCTCCAGCCTCCACATGCACGCACGAACATGAGCAGAGGCATTTGCACATACATACACATGCACACACAACACCCACAGAGGAACTCTGGGCCTGTTGTTGTGTGTCTCAGCTTAATCCTTCAGGGCAGAGTGACCAGGTCATGAGGTTTAGTCTCTTCTCAGCCCTCTTCCAACACCAAACACTATCCCCAAATAAAACCAGACAGAAGCTTAGACACCAGAAGCTCAATGATGGGAGATCATAGTGGAAGCTTCTTACCATCACTAATGTGGGTACTATGTGGGTATCTATCACCTGGCCAAGTACCAAGTGTCCAGCTAGTGTCAGATACAGCCACAAAGGGGCAGCAGCCCAGGCTAGCCCTGTTTCCACCTGTATTTTAGAGATGAAAAATGGAGACTGGGGAGGAGATGTGACTTACTGTGGATCATACAGCTGTCACACAGCTGGAACCAGAGCGGGTGTTCTTTCTGGGCTTCTGCCCACGGCCTCCTTTTTCCTCACTCACTGGACAGTGATTAAACTTGCTCTCTCTGCAGAGCACTAGCCTAACTAAGCTCCAGCCATGCAGAGGCGACCATCAAAGCTCCGGAATCCCAACTCCTGGCCTCGCTGTCTAATGGAAAGGAGCGGTGACATGTAATAATAAGAGTGACTGGCAATACTTGCCAAGGGGAGGCCAACGACTTGCCTGGATCCAGCAAGACCTTCCAGGGACATCGGTGTTTGAGACCAAATTGAAAACTGTCTGTCAATTGTCCAAGCAAGGAGGTAGAAGGCAAGGATAGCCTGGAACCTGGAATCAAAAGTGTTCAAGGGCCCAGTGTGCTGGTACTCATCTGTAATCCTAGCAGTTGGGCAGCTGAGGCAGGAAGGTTGCAAGTTCAAGGTCAACCTGGCCTATGTGGTAAGATCTTGTCTCAAAAAAACAAAAACAAACCAGATAACAAAAAAGTGTTCAAGGGATGGGGTGGAATAGAATGCATCATGGGAGAACCAGAAGCTGGGCACAGACATCAGGAGGAGGAAGCGGCGTGGGGTGGAGGATGGACAGAGTAGTCAAAGAATTTGTCTTATTCCTGATGGATCTCGGGAGCTGGCTTCCTAAGGCCTCCATGCCCTGCGCCTGTCTCAGTTACTCCTCGTTATCCTTTGACGGGCTGATTGAGCAAATGAGGACTGAGGACGGGGTACAGAAGATCTGACAGCAGCCTGCAGCTGGAGGTGAGCACAAGCCTCTCCAGGAGAGCCAGATGAGAGCAAGGCAGTACCTGGGACAGCTCTCAGTGACGCCTGGGACACCAAAACCAGCCAGAGAGACTTCCTGTCAAAGCGGTTTACAAATACTTCCTAAGTACCTGCCAAGTTCCAGACACTGCCTTGGGCACCAGAGAAAATGCAACAGACAAATCCCTGCCTTCTCGAAGGTACCTGCTAACAGAAGACAGAAAATGAACACTATAAATCAGTCAGCAGACTGCCAAGTTGGGGGATGGAAAGAAAGGAAGAGAGGGACCAGGCAGGGATGTCAGACTGTCTTGGGTCATGGCCTTTAGAGACAGGATGCAGAGGGAACCCTTCCTGACCAACACCAAGTATGTCTTTGAGCGGTCCCCTGTCCTGGGAAGGGGAAGGAGGATAGGTCTGTTCACGGGCTACGAAGTTTCTACCCTCAGTTCTGGGTTAGGTGGGAAGGGCAGCTGCTGCTGTCAGCCACAGGGAGTGAGGTTCAAGGAGATGAAGTTATTTCTCTGAAGTCACAGTTGTCAGTGCTGGAGCTAAAATTTGTGACCTGGTCTCTGATGACACCTGCCATGCTCTGGCAAGACTCTGAGATCTAGCTGGGCCTTTTCCCTGGCTTTTAAATACAGGCGGACTTTGGACACAGGAGGTAAAGTTTGGATGTGGAAGTGAAGAGAATCTTCCAGGCAGACAGTGGTTGTGGGAAAATCATAGTCCTTATGTTAAAAAAAAAAAAAAAAAAAAAAAAAAAAAAAAAAAAAAAAAAAAAAAAAAAAAAAAAAAAAAAAAAAAAAAAAAAAAAAAAAAAAGTTACTTTGATTTAAAAAATAAAAACTAAAAACAAACTTTATGCTGAGTGTAGTGGTACAGGCCTTTAGACCCAACACTTAGGGAAGCAGGAGGCAGGCAGATCTCTGTGAGTTCAAGGCCAGCCTGGTCTACAGAGTGAGTTCCAGGACAGCCAGGGCTGTTACACAGGTTTCTACCTTGTTTCAAAAAAAATAATAATGATGATGATGATGATAAACTTCATAGCCAGAGCTAACTGTGAGAAGACCCATTATGACCAGTTCCTGAAAAATAACCTGGTGCAGCTGCTTGCCCTTGACCCCAGATAGCTTCCAAGCTGCTGCCTCAGTGGGAAGGAGAGAACAGAACCCACATTACAGGAGACAATGGTTTCTGGAACCACATGATTTTAGCAAACTTTTAAAAAAGAAAGACAGGCTTGTAGATCAAAATATAATGCTTACCACTTAACAAGCTGTATTTCTCAACAGCACACCAAGTTCCTAAGCCTTTGCACACAGAAGAAGGGAACTGACACCCCACAAAGGACACCCCAGTCTGCAGGCACCTTGGGCCCAACTCAGACCCCACAAGGAAAGCGAAGCCCACCCTCAGAGGGAGGCTTTGAGGAAAAGTAAATAGAATGTCTTAGAACTTGGGCCCATCCCCCACAAAACCCTACCATTACCTAAACACTGGGGTATGTGTCAGTTACTTTCAGGGGCACTGTGACCAAATCCCTGATGAAAGTAACTTGAGAAAGAAAGAGTTGGTTTGGGCTCACAAATAACGGGGGACACAGTCCACCGTGGTGGGCATGGCAGCAGCTGTATGAAGCCATAGGTCGTATTCCAACCGCAGTGAGAAGGGAGAGTGGACAGAGCGAGACCAGCTGGAGCGTCAAGGCCCTCCCCCAGTGACGCCCTTCCTTAATGAGGTACCACCTCCTAAAGATTCCAGGACCCTTCCAGCAGCACCGGCAGCCTGGGGCCCAGTGTTTAAACACACGAGCCTTCAAGAGGCAGCTCACACCCAAACCACAACAGACCCAAATGGGAAATAGTTAGAGGCCCATGAGGAGTTGAAGAACAGAGCTCCACGCTTCCCACCCCCATCCACCACTCTCAGCTCCATGTTGGAGCTTTGCCCTGCCATTGGCCTTATGATGGGGGCTACCAATGCAGGTTCTCCCCCCAGAACACCCTCCATCTCCTCCCACCCATTCACAGGCTCAATAATCCCATCAGCTGTGGCTCTGGGGAGCTGTGGGCTGGATCCCTCTTCCACCGGGATCTTCTTAGCTTTCTTGCTTCTTTTTCTCTTCTTTGAGATGGTCCTGTGACTGATTTCACCTCAGAAGCCTCCATCAGTGAGGAAAACCTCGATCTGATCCACAAGGCTGGGACTGACGAACGTTGGGCACTTCATAGTCACAGTACACAGAAGCCCTGCAGTAGTGTCTTTCCCGAAGTGTGAATTTAGAGCAGTGGCTCCCAACACGTGAGTCGAAACCCCTGCAGGGTTGAACGATTCTTTCACCAGGGATCGTCTGATGTGGGATGTCTTTTTGTGCACTGTGAATTATCATTGGATAATAAAGGGACTGTTTTGGTCTATGGCAAAGCATCTTAGAAGCAGGCAGGAAATCTGAGCATAGATACAGGGGGAAAAGGACAGAGTCAGACAGAATGAGCTGCCGCCCAAGACAGCAAGATCTAATGGACACAGGTAAAGTCCACTGGCCACATGGCAAGACACAGATTAATAGAAATGGGTTAAGATGCAAAAGCTGGCTAGTAAGAAGCCTGAGCCATAGGCCAAATAGTTTGCAATTAATATAAGCTTTGTGTGATTATTTGGGACCAAGCAGCAGAGGGTGGTTTATTTGGGACAGCTGGATCAGATCTCGAGGCTAGGCTGGGCCAGAAACTTCATCTACAAATGGTGCACATGTGGGCCATGTGCACCCATGTAAAGCCTTGGAAAGCTTAAAAAGGGTTCTAGAGCACACAAATGAAGCAAAAAAAGAAAAAAAAATCCCAGCTTTCTAGTCATGTCTCTTAAATGGGTCTTGGTGCAAAGGATCGTGTGTGTGGGCTTGAACTGCAAAGCATTGGGCTTTCAGAGTGCATCTTCAGCTGCAACAAGGCCAGTTCCTGAAGTCTCATAAGACTCAGTACAAGACAAGCTGCTTATGACAGATTTAAGTTACTACTCTTACAGACAAAAAGGAAACAGAGTCAAAGAAGGCTTCTTAGTAGCAGCATTTCTTGGGAGAGCTCTGTTTGCTGGAGGCAAGCAGAGGCTTTTTTAAGAGAGGCTTCCTGACTCAGCTTTAGCAGTGAAAAAAAAGTGTGGCTCTTTAAGAGGCCCTGATGCCAAATACTTAAAAGGAGTTCATGAGCAGTGGGCAGTGGCGGTGCTCTACTTGGTGGCAATGTGGACCCTGAAACTCCTAGAGTAGCAATTGTGGGTCCTGCCAGTACCTCAGCTATAAAGCTAAAGTCTCTGGGAAGCTAGACTAGGAAGTGGGTGGAGCCAGCCAGCAGACCTAGTCAAATCTTTAATCCCAGCCACACCTTGGCAGATTAAAGGTGTGGTCAGAAACAATGCTAGCCCAGCTACTAATATTCTTCCCCTCTGAAGCATTGTGGCTGGGCCTCCATGGTCCACAGAGCTTCCATCCCTGCTGCTTTCCAAGCTCCTCCGAGGATGGCTTCATAAGCCCCTCCCACAGCTTCCAACCATTTTTCTAGTCCAAAGTCTTAAAGTCTTCCACATTCCTCTAAAACAGACAAAGGGAACTCCCAACAGCACGGTCAGGCCTGCCAGCTGTGGCTCACTCCTGGTACCAATTTCTCTTCCTTACTTTTCTAGCACTATGTTAAAGCACCATGACCAGATCATCACACAAAGAAATCATTTAATTTGGCTTGCAGTTCCAGAGGGTTAGAGTTTGTGATGCAGTCATGGAGAAACAGCCACAGCTCACATTTTAATCCACAATCACAAGGCAGAGACAGAGCACTGGGAATCACAGGAGTCTTTTCAAACTACAATGCCCATCCCCAGTGGCACAGCTCCTTCAACAAGGCTATGGCTCCTAATTCCTGACAGTTTCACCATCTAAGGACTAAGCATTCCAGTATATGAGCCTAAGCGGGCCATTCCCACTCAGAACATCACATCATCTTCTGTTTTGTGAAATGAATATCTGCCAAGGAGATGTGCACACAGGAAATGGAGCCGGCTGGAGAGAGACAGAGTGTCATGTCTCTCAGAAGAATGGAGCCATCTAAACCCTTTGACATCAAACATGGAG
Source organism: Sigmodon hispidus (assembly GCA_004025045.1). Lineage (NCBI taxonomy): Eukaryota > Metazoa > Chordata > Mammalia > Rodentia > Cricetidae > Sigmodon > Sigmodon hispidus. The sequence continues at coordinate 15,362 of PVIH01023965.1, forward strand.
CCACAGGATTTGGAGATTTCCCTGCTTGGTCTTGGTCTTGCTTTGGTCCATATGTTCTCACTGTACCCCACTCCTCCCTTTTAGAACAGTAATGTATATTCTGTGACATTGAATGTTGACAGTATGTAAATCGATATTTTTTAAAAGAAAATTACAGGGGGTTACAATTAAGAGATTTCTTTGAACCTCAGAAGAGACTTTGGCCTTTGAACTTTTAAACTTTGTTGAGATTGAAAGACTATGGGAACTTTTGAAGTTGAAATTAAACATATTTTGCATTATGATATGGCCACAAGCCTGTGTAGAGACTAAGGAACAGAATTTGGTGGTTTGAGTGAGAAAGTCCCTCACAGGCTCACATATTTGGATACCTGGTCCTTGTTGGTGGAACTGTTTGAGAAGGATTTGGAGGTGTGGCATTATTAGTGGAGATGTTATCCCTGGGGACTTTGAGGCTTCATGCAATTCCCAGTGTTCTCTACCTTTCTGCCTTCTGGTTGTGCATCAGTATGTGAGTTCTCAGCTGTTCCTTTGATCCCCCATCAAGAACTCGTATAAATTGCCATAGTCGTGGTATCTTGAATGTTATTGGCTCCCATAATCTCATAGGGAGTGGCACTATTAGAAGCTGTAGCTTTGTTGGAGTGGGTGTGGCCTTGTTGAAGGAAGTGTGTCACTGTGGGGACGGGCTTTGAGGTTTCACATACTCAGGATACCACCCAGTGTGTCAGTTGATTTCCTGTTGCCTGCAAGATGTAGCAGTCTCAGCTCCAGCATCACCTCTGCCTGCACACTGCCATGGTTATCATGGACTGAACCTCTGAAACTGTAAGCTGCCTCCTCAATTAAATGTTTTTTTATAAGAGTTGCTGTGGTCAAGGTGTCTCTTCACAGCAATAAAAACGCAAACTAAGACAGTTATGATTTTTTTTTTTTGCTTATTTTTTATGGTTTTTCAAGAACGGGTTTCTCTATGGAGCCCTCACCATCCTGGAACTCTCTCTGTAGACCAGGCTAGCCTCAAACTCCGAGATTCACCTGCCTCTGCCTCCTAAATGCTGGGATTAAAGGTGTACACCACCACCACCAGGCAGTCATGATGTTCTATCACAGGAATAGACAGATGGCTTTCAGCGTAGGTTAACTTAGGAGTTCAAAGCCAAAGAAAGTCTTTGAGATTCTTTCAAGCTCCCACTCTGTTGAGAACTGATGCAGCCACAGGGATTCTGGATTCCCATATGGAATTGCCACCAAGATGTGAGCCAAGACAGTACAAGCTGTGCCTCCTTCTTATACAGCGACCTCTCAGAGTTAAGGCGAGACAACCACCTCTCCAAGTGCCCAGCAAGCACTGTGTCTCATGCCTCCCACCATCCAGTGAGCTGGGATAGGAAGTAGAAGCCCCAAGGAATTTTTCCTAGACCAATTAAGGTGTCCTCAAGAGGTGAAGCAGGGAGAGCATGGCCCTGAGGAGTTGGTTGTAGCTGCAAGTGTGTGATGTGGCTGGTCCATTAGGGTTCAAGTAGGAACAATACGACAGGAGTCAGCAATGTATACCCGTTAGCACATTGGATGACACCCTGGCTGGACACTCCTTACCTGAGCTGTGTCAGCTTCTTAGTAGGGTGAGTTTACTCACTTGTTCCTCTGCCAGAAGCTGTGAGCAGTCAAGGTCTCAGGCCCTGGTTGAGAAGCAGCCTTTGGGTCCAGCGCACACATCAGGACCACATTAAGGAAGTGCTCTTGGATTGGAGTGACATGATGCTGAGTGGAACACCAGGTAGCGAGCCAGGCCACTGTCAACTCCAGCTCTGCAAAATCAAGGAAAGTCCAGACTATCTCCATGGAGACATGGCTCCCAGGAGGACTGAGGACACAAGAGAACACTATCAGAGGACAAACTTTTAGGGAGCCTGCCCCAGAGGGACACCAGAGCCCTGAACTAGATAGTCAAGGCAAGGGGATGAAGCTCTGTGAGGAGGGGCAGATGGACGCCCCGAGCCGTTCTTTCACCTGTCCACCCTAGTGCCAGACATGAGCTACAACTCTCTGATGCCTGCAACGTCAGTTCAGCTATGTTCTGGGAGGCTGGACCAAGGAATCCAGTCACAAACCAATTTGTGTTATGTTTATGGATGCTATTATTTTATTTTATTTTATTTTATTATCATTATTTTAAGCAGTGTCTTGTAATGTACAAATTGGCCTCAAACTCTCTTTGTAGCCAAAGATGACCCTGGACTCATGATCTGGTGCTGCCCTCCACCTCTGGGATTAGAGACAAGTACCACCAAGCATGTCTAATTTTTTTAGATAAGGTCTCACTCTATAGCCCAGGTTAGACTGGAAGTAGATATATAGACCAGGCTGGCCTCAAACAACAATCATGCATATATCTCCATATTCATTTTCCCACCGGCACACTTGATAGTCCAGTTTCTTCTGTGGTCTGACGCCTTTGTCTATGCTGTTCCCTCCTCAGAAAGGCTTTCCTGCCCAGAACCCTCACTTCTCCTCAGAGAGCAGGTTCAGGAACCCCAGCTAAGTAGAGCATTCCTGTTCTGCACCACCCAGGTTCCAGTGGCCAGTCTCCCGCCTTGGGCTGTAATTTCTGCTCACCTGGCCTCTCACCAATAAGATGTGAGTTCTAGGAAATCTGTGACTGTCTGTCTTTCATCTTGGTGACCTCTGTGGTGTATGCACAGGGTACAGCCACATCAGCCTGGGAACCAAAGACAGATGAGACAGAATGGACTTCTGTAGACTTCTCCACAGCCAAGTGACACCCCCACCCACCCACCTGAGGAAGCCAGCAGCCCTGTGGCTGTTTAAATAGAGAGAATTAAAATTCAGGTCCTTCAGCCCACTTCAAGGGCCAATAGTCCACACATGGCTGCCGCCTGCTGCCTGCTGACTAGACAATACAGATTTTCATCCTTTTTCATCCTTGTCGAAAACTGGAGGAGCGGGGAGGAGAAGAGAACCCAACAATAGCATACAGCTTAATGTTGTTTTCCTAAGGCCTACACAGCCCTCTGCAGCAGCATCCTTTAAAGAAGACCTTCATCCTATTTACAGACAGGCAGATCAATAGGAAGCAGGGTGATAGACAGCCAGCCCAGGGTCAACCAGGAAGCCAGCACTGTCCCAAGCCTAGCTAGAGCAAGATCTTCAGTTTTCCTTTTTCTTGGCCTCAGTTTCTCTATCTGTGTAGTGGGGGTGCTGGAAATCAGATTCTCCCCCGCCCCGAGATGGTGTGCAGCAGCAACAAAGAATCAGAGGAGAAACTGTCCTCAATGGGAAGAGAATGTACGTCCCTCCTTTGCTCAATAGCCCCATTAGTTAATCCCCAGAGCAGCAGAGCGAGTTACTAGCTTTCATTAGCCCTGGTTTACAAGCAGCGAGTTAGAGCAGCAAGGGTTTGGCCCCAGGCTCCAGGCAGGGGAAGGATCAGTGGACACCCAGCAGACGCTACAAATTGCTTACAGATTGAGGGAGGGATGACAGGGGCCAAGGAGGCCCAATTCGGGAGGAGCGGGCAGAAACCTGCTTCCATTGTCATAAAACTGGAGCGCCTTGGAGAGCATCTGAGGTAGCCTTGTGCACAGCCAGCTGGAATGAGGCCTTCAAAGGGGAGTCACACAGCTGGATTTACAGGCCAGAGGTTCTGGGCTGAACTGACTCCTAACAACAAACTCCTCTGCCACCCTCCCTGAATTCCTAGGGAAAGCAGGCAGCTGTAAGCCCCTGGGGATTATAAGGGCACTAATGGCCTGTGACAGAGGCGGCGGGATAAGCTCAGCTCTGCAGACTAAACAAGGCTCAAGGGGCCATGTCAAACAAAGCAAAGATTTTAGCTGGCCCAGCCTCTTGGGAGGTCAGGCTCTCATCACTTTCTAGAATCTCCTCTGACGGCCTTTCTCCCTGTCAGCACTGAGGGTCAGACCCGACCGAGCATACCAGGCTTTCTCACAGCAGTCATCCCCACTTGCTATCATTAGAATACACCTCCAACTCCAGGCCTCAGGAGAAAACTGATGCTCAGAGAGAAGGAAGATGTTTGTCCCGAGTCATAAGCAGGACCCTGAGACCCAAGACCCCTGATTCCTACTTCACCAAGGCCCCAAATTCTTCCTCGGTTAGTTAATGTCACATACCCTGCAGACAGCAGGACAGAGAGAGGCAGGTTCAGCATCTTCTCTCATCTGTGTGGGGAGAGGATTCTGAAACCACAGATAGTATCAAACCTTACATACAATACACATTTCCCTATGTGCATGTATATGCCAGAGTTTAACTTCTAAGTAGACACAGTAAGAAATTAACAATGATCATGAACAATAGACCAAATATAGCAATGCCTTCTAATTGAAGTTATGTGATGTTGTCACTCAAAGTAACTCACTGTCCTGTACATCTTAGGGCCCTCAGAAAACTACTTTCTCTTTTCTTGTGAAACGAAGCACTTTTTGCTCAGAGGAAGGTCTTATGGGTCCTCTTTGCGTGGGCATGACCTGCTCATTTTAGCTACAAAATACCTAAGAACAAATCACAGAAGAAAGAGGCTTCCTTTAGCAGAATCCCAGGGTCCACCATGACAGAGCCATCATGGCAGCGGGAGTTTGAGGTAATTGTCACATTGGACTCAGTCAGGAAGCAGAGAAATGCATGACCATGCTCAGCTCACTTTTCCTTTTGATCCAGTCTGGAATGCCAGTCCATGGAGTGGTGCCATCCACAGTCAGGGTGGGTGGTTCAACCTCAAATAAGCCAAGAGAGACACTACCTTACAGACGTGCACAGAGATAGGTCCTTGTCAATTTGACAGTCTGAACCACCAGTATTGCTACTTCTGTACATTGGGGTCATCAGGAGATATAGCAACACTGTAACACAGCACTGTAACAGTTCCTTTAGCAACCCGGATGCCTGATAAGGGACAGATGAGGAGGTCACAGATAGAGCATGGATGCTTACATCTAACATAGAATTTCTTCATGCTACCCACAATGACACACAATCTAATGTATTACTGATTTTTAGAATTGTCCTGTTGGTATTTTCAGAACATGACTGACACAGGTAGCTGAAACTATAGAGAGCAAATTATACACAGGGAACTGCTCTGCCTTCATTTCTAGGCAAAGGACTCCCTTTCACTAACATCCACAAGCTGAAGCTTTGGCCCAGGAATGGATCGTGCCCCTTTAGGGCCTCACAGTTTGGGGACGTTGTACATCATTTGGAGCCTCAGTTTGCTTGTCTCTGGAGTGGGGGGATCCTTATTTCCTCCACTAAGCAATGTTGTGCTTTACCTTGGCTTAGCATGCAGTGAGTACCATAAAGCTTCAGGTGTCAGCAACCCCAGCATCAGTTGGCTGGGTGAGGCCCTCGGGCTCACTAAGACATCTCTCTTTATGGGATGTCCAAAGGATTCCTTCTGAGACTCCTGAGCATCAATGTTTATTGAAGCATGGTTCACAATAGCTAAGTTATAGACCCAGCCTAGGTGACCACGAATGAAGGGATAAAAATAATGTAATATGTGTACACATATAAATATAGATGGGGTGTGTGTGTGTGTGCGCGTGCGCGTGTGTACACCTGCACAAGCATGCACTGAAATATTTCAGCCTAAAGCATGAAGTTAGTCATTTTCAGGAAAATGTATATAACTGAAAATAATCATATTAAGTTGTCAGTCCTGGGGGAAAAATGTTATGCTTTCTTTTGTTTGTGCATCCTAGGTTTTATATGCTAATAAGACCACACATATGTGGATGATATGAAACCAGAACCAAAACTGTCTTGGGGAATGAAGGAGACTGATGAGGAGCTGGAGAAGAAAATGGCAGGTATAGGGGCAGGCAATGTGCCCAAGGTACATTATATGGAAAATGGCTTGAGTGGGAAATTGATTTTTTAAATTTGTTATTTATTTATATTTTATGTATGAGTGCTCTGCATACCAGAAGAGGGCATCAGATGGTTGTGAGCCACCATGTAGATGCTGGGAATTGAAATCAGGATCTCTGGAAGAGCAGTCAGTGCTCTTAACCTCTGAGCCATCTCTCTAGCCCCGGGAAATTGTCTTATATAAAGATAATTTTATATAAATCTAATTTTAAAACTTTCCTCCAACTCTGAGGCTCTGTGATCTTCATAACGTAATGATATTGTCACTTTCCAGGTCCCTTTACCAGCCCAGCCCAGCTGCTTGTCCCACCTCTGGATACCACACAGCTCCTGCGGGCCCTAAGACCGTCCCACAAGTGACAACAGTCAGACATTCCAGAGCTGGGGGACCCTGGGGATTCGAGCTAAGGACGAGGGTCAAGAATAGTTGAAAGCTGCAAGAGAGAGCAGCAAAGGGTATCAAAGACGAAGCCCACTGACTGTGACCCAGACACACGGACACCTCCCACCTCCAGACAATTTAATAACTCAGTTTCTTCATCCTCGTGCCCTTCACTAGAGCCGTCATTGTGCAGGATTTATGCTGAGCATCTCTGAACGCAGTCCCCTTCCTATAGTGTAGAACCTGATGCAGAAATGGAAAATGGTCTGTCTTTGAGTCTAAAGCCATGTCACATCTCACTTCTTGCCTCCAGTTTCCCAAAAGGAACAAGAAAAGATTTTCCTGGGAAAAATTAAGGTGGACTGGTCTCTGCCAGCCAGAGAGACACAATGAGATGATGATGAAGGTATCACTTACCTGTCCTTCTCACCTCTCTAGGTAGGCATCAAGTTTAAGCCTCTGGAGGGGCATGTGTAACCCCCTCTGCATGCAGCCGAGAGTGTAAGCACCATCTCACCTTGCATGCATAGGCTAGGGTGGCTACCATCCCACTCAGTGCCAGTAGCTGAGCCCAACTTTGCACAAAGTGATTTACTCAAGTGTGTCTTGAATGACAAACTAACACCCCAGAAGCTCCTTATCTTTATGTACCTTCTGCTGTTGACCAGTGCCGACTCCAAGGATGGTCCAGGCAGTGCAGGAAAATGCTGGCTTTGTGTTTAAAAAGCTCCGGCCCTCCCAGGTTTGCTGTATGCTCTTAGGTGGGTCATTTTTTTTCTTCTCTGGACTGCCATGTCCTAACCTGCAGTAAATATTAAACTCCACCCGTGTCATTGTTGGCTAGAAGGAGGCACGTTCTGAAGGGATATTGTACTGCAAATCCAAATCCAAGAGCTAATCATTGTCTTCTGGAAAAGAAAAACAAAATTCAGACAGCAATATCTTCTAACATCAGACTATAGCAGACATGTTGGAGTATTTCCTGCTTGTCGTTCATGAATTCCTCAGTTTAATCTTCAGCACTCAAGAAAAAGATATCTCTAAAAGTGTATTCTCTCTTTAATTTACTGCGTGTGTGCATGCATGCATTTGTGTGTGTGTGTGTGTGTGTGTGTGAGAGAGAGAGAGAGAGAGAGAGAGAGAGAGAGAGAGAGAGAGAGAACGTGTATGTGAAGGTCAGAGGACAGCTTTCAGAAATCAGCTTTCTTCTTCCTCTGTGGGATCCCTGGATTGAACTCAGGCAGTCATGTTTAGCAGGTGAGTCTTCCCATGCTGGTGGCTTTTGTAACCGTTCTCAGGTGCCTCAAGAAACCAGTGTCCTTGTCAAGGTCTCTATTGCTATAACAAACGACAAGATCAAAAGCAACTTAGGGAGGAAGAGGTTTATTCAGCTTACACTTCTATATCATGATCTAACACTGCAGAAAGTCAAGACAGGAATCAAACAGAGCAGGGACCTGGGAGCAGAAGCTGATGCAGAGGCTGTGGAGGGGTGCTGCTTACTGTCTTGCTCCTCATGGCTTGCTCAGCCTGCTTTCTTCTAGAACCCAGGAATACCAGCTCAGGGATGACTCCACCCAAAATGGGCTGGGCTCTCCCACATCAATTAAGAAAATGCTTTACCATTGGGTCTTATGCAGCCATCTTCTTAATTGAGGTTCCTTTCAGATGGCTCTGGCCTGTGTCAAGATGATATAAGGCTACCCAGCACAATCAGATTAAAGGGAAACACTATATTGCGGTTCACAGTTTCAAAGCTTTCAGCCCATGGCTGCTCTGGAGCCTGTGAGGAGGCAGCTTCTTGTAGTGAGAGTCTGTGGTGGAGACAGTTGCTCCCTTTCTCACAATCAGGAGGGAGAGAAAGGGGATGGAAGGTTCTAGAGTCCCACAACCCACCTCTTTTCTTCTTACTCCATGGCTGGGTGTGTGGCTAGCTGGGTAGCTGGGTAGCTGGGTGGCTGGGTAGCTGGGTGGCTGGGTGGCTGGGTAGCTGGGTGGCTGGGTGGCTGGGTGGCTGGGTGGCTGTGTGGCTGTGTGGCCAGGTGGCTGGGTGGCTGTGTGGCTGGGTGGCCAGGTGGCCGGGTGGCTGG
>PVIH01023966.1:0-11904 GCA_004025045.1 Sigmodon hispidus
ATACAGGGATGGGAAAAAAAATTTCAGAGGGAAAGCTGAACACAAAGTAAATATATGTGTAGCAATCTTATTTGCATTACCACCGTTGATAAGCCATGCTTATGATTCTTATCCTCTTTATAGTTATTGTTAATTTTTCCTCATTTTAAATTTATGTAACTGTTTTTTTGTTAAATACAAAATAAAGAAGGAAAAAAAATAGAGAGCAGAAAGGGCATCTAAACACTAAATACTGTAAATATTGATATTATGTCAGTCAACAGGTTATCAGGAGTCAATGTATTTTCTTTTAGGGATGGAGACCAGAAGGTCAGATGCAAAACAAAACAACAAGAAAAAATATTAATTACTATGTCATATTTCTTTTTTACTTTTGTTTATTTAATTTATTATGAATAAAGTCATATTTTTATCTGTGCGTATCCTTGTTCAAGCTCCCTTCCCCCTCCCAACCCTTTCAGTCACTCTTTCTTTTCCACATCTCTTTATTTCCTCCCCAGCTAGGGCAGGAGGTTCCAAGATCCCAATATGGCTTAGTTCAGCATCCACTCCAGGCAGATCCACTTTCCTCATCCCAACATCAAAACTAGGTCAGGTGTTCCTCTGGGGGGAGTGGGATTCAAGGTGCCAGTCCAAGGTGTTTAAGATCCCAAGCTGTTCAGTGTTTGTGGTTTACAGCTTGGACATGCTTTGCTTTTTGCTGTTTTGTTTAGAGTCCACTAATGAGTGAGTACATCCCTTGCTTATCTTTCTGGGTTTGTGATACCTCACTCAGGAGGATATTCTCCAAATCCATCCATCTGCCTGCAAATTTTAGGATGTCATTTTTTGTTACTCTTGAGTAGTACTCCATTGTGTAGATGTACCACAGTTTGTTAATTCATTCTTCAGTGGTTTCCAGTTTCTTGCTATTACGAATAATGCTGCTAAGTACATAGTTGAACTAATGCCTTTGGAGTGCTAATGTGCATCTTTAGGGTATACACCCAGAAGTGGTATTGCTGCATCCTTGAGGAGATTGATTCCTAGTTTTCTGAGAGACTACCATATTGCATTCCAGAGTGGCTGAACAAGCTTACACTCATACCAATAATAGAGGAGTGTTCCCCTTGCTCTGCAACCTCTCCAGCATAGGCTATCATCTGTGTCTTTTATCTTAGCCAATCTGACAGGTGTTGGGTGGTATCTCAAAGTTGTTTTGATTTCCATTTCTCTTATGGCTAAAGATATTGAGCCCTTTTTCAAGTGCCTTTCAGCCACTCCTAATGCTTCTGCTGAGAATTCTCTTTTTAGTTCTGAACTCCATTTTTTGATTGGTTTATTCAAGATTTTGGGCTCTAGAATCTTGAGTTCTTTGTATATTTTAGAGATCAGTCCTCTATCACTTGTAGGATTGGTGAAAATCTTTTCCCAATCTGTAGGCTGCCGTTTTGTCCTATTGACTGTCATATTTCTTAGTTGGGGTTGGGCTTTTGTTCCTCTGAAGAGACATGGTAACCACAGGAAGTGTTATAAAGGGTAGCGTTACTTGAGGCTTGCTTACAGTTTCAGAGTTTTACTCCATTTTATCATGATGGGACACAACAGTATGCAAGCAGAAGAAGCTCAGAGACCTACATTTTGATCCACATATGACAGAAGGAAAAACTGAGTCACAGTAGCTGTAGCTTAAGTATATATGAGACATCAAAGCCTACCCCTGTAGTGACACACTATTTTCAACCAGGCCCCATCTACTCCAACAAGGCTATATCTCCTAATAATGCCACTCCCTATGGGCCAAGCTTGGGTGTATTTTACTTTATTACCTAAAAATCTGTTGTGAATATATTTACTGTACCAATCTTATTTTAAGCTCTCAGCTGTAGCATTGAACAAAAGGCTTAATGAAATATGCATTTAAGTACTGTAGAGAGAAGATATCGATAAATAAATGGGGAAAAAACCCAATTGGTAGAATAAGAACAACAAACCCCCAAACAATGAGAAGGCTAATGTTTAGGTATAGATTGACTAAAAGGGAACTTACAGAGGTAAGAATGGTTCAGTGAAAAAATAATGGGGCTATGGGAGGGAGCCACATGGCTACTCAGCAAAAGCATTCTGAAGTAATTGGAGAAGCATGTACAACAATCCTGAGTTGATAAAGCTCTTGCTGAATTCAAGAAGAAACTGAGTGGACAGGGTGGCGTCAGGTATCTCAGCAATGCAAAGAAGAGTGGGGAGTGACTCTGCAGATATTTAGAGGACTGTGACTTCCAATCCAACAAAAGCAGTAGTAATATAGTGACTCATGACTGTACTTGCTCTTGGTAGGTCCTCATCGTAGCATGGAAGCAGGGCCACATGAAAAAAAAGTGCAAGGAGAATAATAAGTCAGAAATGTGGCTAATCATTTTAGTGGAGAATAACAGTCATTTAGAAGCTTATTTAGGCATACTTGTTGGTGATGAGCATGTGAGAATTGCTATTGTTTAATGCATGTAACAATAGAAAAAGACTGTATTATTATTATTACCTTAAGGTTTCATGATGTTCAATGGAAAATTTCTATTTCAGTTCCAGTTGTAGGGTTTGTTCTTTCTTTCAAACCAAATTATTTCTTCTTCTTCCACAGTGATTCTGGGTCAAAGAATATTCATGCTGTGTTTATCAACTCAATAAAATAGTATACACTAATAATTTAACATTGCCACAGTTATTCCACTACCAAGACAGATCTGGTAAATTGAATAGATTCCTCTGAAATTCTCATTGTCACTAGGTAGAGGACATATAATCAAAATAGTTATCTCAAAAGTATATTGGATTTGTTTTTTCCTGTTGTGATTATGTAAGCTATTTGATACATGTTATAATTTTTTTGTTCTTGTTTCTGGTATAGTCCTGTGTGGAGAAATGTTCTCTGTTAATGATATCCCTTTCCCTTTGTGAACTTACACTAAACTTGCACAATGAATATTGCCTCAATAGAATTATGTTTGACCCGTACCTGTTGGGTAATTGGAAGTTGTGATAAATTGTCTATGAGAAGTTTAATTCAAATGGTATGTGTGAGGATTTTGAGCATTAGTGGGACTTACTGAGCCCTGAGGAGACTCTTTTTAGCTTCTCTGATCTCACAATATTTGGTTTGCAAATATAATGTCCATCTAGTAAAATGTATTTTTAATTATAAAATTTTTATTTAAAAATATAGATAGATGGTCAGCCAGGTGGTGGTGGTGCATGCCTTTAGTACTAGAACTTGGGATGCAGAGGCATTTATATGTATATATGTATGTATGTATATATGTATGTATGCATGTATGCATGTATGTGTGTATATATATATGTATGTATGTGTAAAATTGAAATGTATGCTTCAGACCAACTGCTTCTACTTCTTGTCTCCAACTATATAGAATGAGCTATGTAGCCAAAAGTAGCCACCTTGACAGACCTTCCCTGAATACCCAGATGCAATCACTCTGGGCAGACTAGTGTTATGTTTCTGCTATAGATGCATTAAAAATATCTCCATGCTACAGTCATAAATAAAAGCTCATCTATATGAGATAAGATACCTGCTGTAGTAAAGAGTTTGGTAACACTTGGGGTAATATGATAAAAATTGTCATAATCTGTTTTTATGACATAAAATATTTGGGTTAATGGTTTTGATTTAATGTGAGATTCTAGATCAAATAATGCCTCATTGTATGAATTAAGACTTACCCATCAATGCCCTCTATATGATTTTAATTTTAAAACATCCAATTTTGCTTCAAGCTGTTATGAAAATTACAATGCATTATTTTAGGTTTTACAGCATTTTCAAGTACTCTGTTGTCATAAATGAATATTGCAATATATCTAGTTTTTTATTCATGATGCTATTTAAATAAATATTGGGTTTTGTATGTGCTGCTCAATTTCTCATTATCATGCAGCAAATTGCTGCCAAATTGCTCTCACATTAGTGTGTTTGTTAGAACCTGGGAGACTGGAAACCATACTTGAATCATGAGGAAGTATCAGACCCACTGCTCAGTACACACATTTGCACACACACACACACACACACACACACACACACACTTCACATCAAATCTCCTTATTCAGATCTTATGTGACTAAAGATAAAGATCATGTGCTTAATTTATGGAGATATAATGTACCTCTTTGTGGTTATCTACTTTCAGAATCTAGTGCAAAAACACTAGGTATGGAAATGTCCTGTGTCAAAGTGAATATTGAGGGTTACCTGGGTGTACAGGTAATTTAAAATGAGCATGACTGAGACATACAATTATTTTTTAATTTGGAAGTAAAGGATTTGATATGGTAAGCCTTCAGAATTGAGCTTGGTACATGCCACTGTGCTCTTGTCTGAGTAGAAAGGTTTATAGCTCATTTAGAAGTGAATATTGCTTATGACTAGAGCTTAGTGAAGGACATTTTGATGATCAGTTTCTGAGCATCAGTTTATCCACTCAGCTTGTAAATGCAGAGAAAATGCTTTGCTGCAGCTGTTCGTGTGCATAACAAATAGTTACACAAATTATCCCATCATTCTCCAAGTAATTCTGCAATTGGAAATATAAAAAGCTCAACACATTTAACTTGTTAAGGAGCTACCACACATGTAACTGACCAGTCACATTTGACCTCTTATATTTGAGTCACAGTCCATTCTCATGCTGCTGACAACACTGTAGTTCTTCTCATTTATTAATCATATCTTTTATTATTTTGAGATTAAAGTATAATTACATCATCCCTTACCTTTCTTATGCCAAGCCCTCTCATTAATATAACGTTCCTTTTTCTTTTCCTTTCTCAAATTATTGGCCTTTTTTCTTAGTTTTGTTTTAACATGAATATATGTATATACATATATTTTCATAAATACATAAATGCCTTCATGAGTTTCTTGAATCACACTTATTGTCATGATGGAAGTTTATAATACCTTACCATAGTTCAAAATTCTTGATGATCAGACAATTCTACAAAGTCCCTGTGGTGATTTCATTTTATATAAGCTCATTATTTTTATATGATTTTTCATTTTATTCATTCATTATTATTATCTTACTAATGTCACATTCTGTGTCCTAATGACATTGTGAACATAATGTGTCTTTCAATATATGTCTGTATGTACATAATTAATATTTTGTTCAATATTAACACTTACATGTAATTTACAATAATTACTTGCTAACGTGAGTAACCGATTAAGTCTGATAGAGATAATTGTATTGGATTTGTTTAAAAGTGTGTATGTGGGTTTTCTGTATGCATATATGTTTGTATAAGTATGTACATAGATATGTTCTTATATATATGCACATGTGGAGTCCAGAGGTTGATGTTAGGTCTTCTTCAGTCCCTCTTCATTTTAGCTTTCTAATCGTGGTCTCTCTGAACCTGGACCAGGGTCTCACAAGCTCATCTAAGTGACCCAGCTAGTGTACTGGCTTCTCAGATCAGGAATTATAGGCACAAGTCACAACACCCAGCTTTTTACAGGGCATAGTGGGCCAAACAATGCTGCTTTCCTAACATTGTATCATTTATATATTTTTATATTTATTTTTATTATTTTAAATTACATGTTTGTGTCTGGGCAGAAAGTATGCCTGCATGTGTGTAGGTCCCTTTTCAGGTCAGAGAAGAGTAGTCTTTTCCCTAAGACTGTGATCAAGAAAGATATGAGCTCCTTGACATGGGTACATCAGTCCAAATTGTATCCTCTTCAAATGAAGTACCACTTTTAACAACTGAGCCTTTTCAGCCCCAGCATCACCTAATTTTAATATTTACTTTATTAGACAAAAATCTCGTGAAGTAAACATAGAGAGTTATGATCATTACCAAATCCTAAAATGAAAGGAAAGATATTTAAAGGAGAATGGAAAATGACTGAAAGGGTGACTAAGCATATAATCACAGGAAAAGAAATTAGGAGTGAAGAGATACAAGTGAAAAGAAAGTGAATAAATAATCATCAAGAGACTCAAATGCCAAAAGACTCAGGAGAAAGGGCAAGCAGTATTTAAAAGGTCCAAGGAAGAAGGATCTGTATTGCTAAGTACTATGGAGCTCCATGTAGTTGGGTTCTAGGAAGCAAAGTAAGGGCAAAGAGGCAGGTACTCAGAAACTGTCTGCAAAAGAGCAAAGTCCTCACATTTGGCTTGAGTGCTAGTTGATTCTAGTGAGTTTTAAAAATTAATTTACATATTTCTTTTTTGATTATCTGTTCTTTTATTACAACTTTAGATAAAAAGTGGTATTTGTCTTTTTATAGCCCTAGCTGACATTCTGTCCATACTTTAATGAAGATGACCACACTATAAGATCCTTAAAACTTCATATAACTGCTAACAGTATAATACTAGTGTGATTTTTCTTATGTTAGTTTCTAAACATTTAATCACTTTATAGCTTTATACAACAACTTAGTAACTTAAAAAATGACCACTCTACATTTAGGAGTCTTTTTGATGAAGCAATATATGAAGAATTGGTGCAGATTAAAGGGCTAACTCTGGGAGCTAGACAGATGTGGATTATTATGATCTTTGTTCATTCACTTCCCAGCTCCATGACCTTGAGTATGTTACATAACCTCTCTAAATCTTAGCTACATAATTTGCAAACTGGGGAATAATAAAACTACATACTTCATAATGTTGCAGTGATAGTTTAATGAAATAATGTTTGTAAATCACTCAATGTGGTGGCTGGCTCATAATTAGTGTTCAATAAATATAGACTCTTATTAAAGTGAAGGTACACTTTGTAAAGTTGATTTACCTTCCTGATGTATGCAATGTCACTGTCTTCTTCCTGGCAGGAATAAGCTCACTCATATATCCCCACCAATGTCTTGGCATAAGTGCACGATCTTGAAAGGAATGGAGAGAGGTGACAGAATTTACCTAGTGTCTAGTGTTATACAACAATGCTTGGTGGGATCTGACACAAGTCTTTTCCTGCTTGACAAAGAAGGAAAACATTCCTTAATGAATGTACCTACTGTTCAAAGATTAAAAATAGTAACCTAGGATGGATCTACCAAGATAAAATAAAGACAGTGTAATATTTCAGTTTGAGATTGCTAACCAATTTACAAAGACCTGTCAGGCCATGTAAAAGACACCACATAAACAGGACTGTATGAAATTTTAAATGGGTAAAATAATTTATCAGAAATGTTATAATATTTATTATATACAGAAAAAGAAAAGTGAATGAGAATATCTCATGGAAATAGCAGTGTTGGGGAGAAATAAGAAAGAGAAAATGTTTTATTGTTTTCAGCTCAAATTTTAATTTTCCCACAATTACTTTGTGGTTCCATAGTAGATATGAGACCAACAAGTAATTATTTGTTCAATATTTATATCCTTGGGTTTGATGTGAGCTATTACAACCACTTTATGCCCACAAACCTTCATCAATTTTATGAACATCATTAATCTTGTCACTTAACCATATCGGCCTTTGCTTTCTGCTTTCTTCTGCCTTGCATGTCCTTGATGGTATAAAGAAGGTGGATTCATTCTTAGAAGAATGAGAAGTTCCTCCCTTTTCAGGCTCAATGTAGTCCACATGTCAATATGCATTGAGGATCAGTTTCTTGTAACTTTTGCTAAAGTGCTCAAAACTATGGCATTTTTTTCCTTTGTGCAAATAATCTCTCTGTGACAAATTCTTAAACTGAAACCTCAGAGTTTCTTCAAACACAGAGAGACTGGGAGCTCAAAGGAAAAAAATGTGTTTCTGGTAATAAACAAACAATATGTTTTATAGGCCAAGGTTAAGGATAGGATCAGTGTGGACTCAAAATGTAATTTTTAGATTTATAGCCCTTAATCTTGAATGGTGACTGGCAAATGTGAGGAGGTCATAATTACTGGTAAATCTAGACATAGCTGTTCTCTCCATTTCTTGTTATGTGTTTGAATATTCAATAAGTATTGAATTACTGTTATATGAAGAGTTTTAAGGAAGCAATGGTAAAGAATGAGGTAGGAATTCTACCTTATTATTGTCTTCTCTGTATGTATTCAAGTTGGAAAAGAAGACAAAAACATTACTTGTGCAAAATGAACACACACACACACTATAAACAAAGAATGGAAACCCAAAATGAAACCATTAGTTCTCACTAGAGAAACACTGAAAGCATTGAAAGAAGAGAAGCAATGAATATTGATGTTATTAGTTAGGTGGTTGTTCACATACTGGCATGACCGATTCAGAATCATTGGAAGAGTAAAGTCTTTTGCCAGAAATGGATTTGGTTTGTGACTTTAGTACTTTTGTCAAAATTACTCAAATTCATTTCCTGTGCTGAGTTGGCTGCCTACTTACCTGAAGCTCTTGTGATATTTTGGTACTAGGATCTCCTGTCATTCTTTGTATATTCTCTGTTCTATTCACACTGACACCATCACACAGCAAGAAAAAGTATAGTTTATATAATTCAGTTCTGAAGCTCTAAGATGGACACTGCCCTATGACTAAAAAAGAACAGTGTGGAATTGAGTTGGAAAATGAAAAGATGGCCTTGAAGCAAGGGAAAGATTGGGGCTATATGTATGTCATTTAGGCATTATTAAGAGAGACCAAATACATAACTTTGGGGTCTCAAGACCCTAAATAAGTCTAAGAAAATAGCTAGAGCTGAGCTGAGGACATGGCCAAGCTAGGAAACCACAACATGGTTTGACTTTGAAGAGGAGCTTGCACCAGTAATTTGGTGTTGTGTGTAGTTTTTGCTGCTGCAGGGACCTGAGCAGAGAACATGACTGAGCTGGGAAACCAAGTCATGCCAGACCTGAATCCGAGACCTATTTTGCAAGTATCTGAAGATGAAGTTGATAGGCTGCACCATCACCTTCTACACCTTCTGGCCCTGGCCGTGGTACGCCATGGTGGAAGCCACAAAGACCACACGACTAGAAAGGTCGCCTTAGAAAGCAACTTCCGGAAGTAAGACTGGGAATAATAAATCTTTTATTGCCTGTCAGGTATAGTTACAAGAAGAAAGCTGAAGAGATGACTTGCTAGTTGAGCATTTGAATCTACTAATGAAGATTGAAATTCTGTTGTCAGCATCCACATGGAGTCTCTCACCTAATTGTAACTTCAGTTCTGTTGGATTGAACACTCTTTTTGATATCCAATCCAACTCCAAGAGCATCTATAATAATGTGTAGATATCTACCTTCCTGCTACACAAAATTATACCAAAAAATATTATCTTGATTCTGTCCCTTTATGCTAAGGTCAGTCTCTGTTTTGATGTTTTCCCTGTGTTTTTGTCAGTGTTACTATTGCAGAAATAAATCATTATGACCAAAAAAAAAATAGTTTAATGACTAAAAACTCTGGCCGCTCTTCCAAAAGTCCTAAATTTAATCTCCAACAACCAAACCTAACCTTAAGCCCAACAGTGACTTCTGCTCAAGGTTTCCCAGTTTGTGTTACATGAACTGCTTATGCAACATACTCATTGGCAGTCCAGGAATAAAGAGAATTTTTGCCTCATTTATATTCAGTGAAGCATATATTAAGAAAAGATAAACAGATTCCCTTACTCTAAATTGTAGTTTTTTAAATAGTCAATTGCTGCATAGTTTCTAGAAAAGGGAACCCACATAGCTTCCGGTTCCGCTCCCGGACCAAGTGATGTCTGCAGAGTCCCAGCACACTCTGGAGCAGGGGTGGATAAACTCTGCCTGTCACCATACCCACAGCTCCTGCTGAGGAAATTTGCACGGCTACCCACCACCACCTCAAACTGAGTGAGCCAACAAATGAAGGGGTCTCTGAAGGATAGACTCAGACCCTGACCAGAGAGGTGACAGGAGGCACACAAACCCGAGTGCCACAACTGACCAGGAGACATCTAATCATGAACCACTGAAGCCATGGGCAAACGTCAGTGCAAAAAATTACATAATAATACAAAGGACAACATGGTAACTCCTGAAGAGAGTGGCGATCTTACAAGTACAAGACCTGAACTGAGCAATGAAAAGGAAACAGAAGGAAGCAACACCTAAAATTCCTTTTTTGATGATCATCGAAGCTCTAAAAGAAGATTTGAAAAAAAAGCCTTAAAGAAATAGAAGAAAATACAAACAAAAAATTGGAAGAGATGAACAAATGTATGAAAGAAACATGCCAGGAACTAAAAGCTGAAATAAAAGCTGAACTAAAAGCTGAAATAGAAGCAATAAAAAAGGCACAAAATGAGGCAAAGATGGAAATAGAAAATTTGAAGAAAAAAGCTGGAACCACAGATACAAGCATAACAAACAGAGTTTAAGAGATGGAAGATAGAATCTCTGAAGTGGAAGACTCAGTAGCTCAAATAGATATATCAGTCAAAGAAAATAGTAAAACTAAAAAAGCCATAACTCAAAATGTCCATTAAATCTGGGACACCATGAAAAGACCTAATTTGAGAATAATAGGAATAGAAGAAGGAGAAGAATACCAGCTCAAAGGCACAGATAATGTTTTCAATAAAATCATAGAAGAAAACTTTCCTAACCTGAAGAAGGAAATGCCTATAAAGATACAAGAAGCTTACAGAACACCAAATAGGTATGATCCCCAAAAAAATCAGCATGCTACATTATAATCAAGCCACAAAACATGCAGAACAAAAAAAAATTTTAAGAGCTGCAAAAGAAAAGGGCCAACCCACATATAAAGGCAGACCCATCAGAATAATGCCTGACTATTCAATGGAAATGATGAAAGCTAGAAGGGCTTGGTCAGAAGTTATACAGATGCTAAAACAGCATGGCTGCCAAACTAGAATACTATACCCTGCAAAATTATCAATCACCATAGATGGAGTAAACAAGGTATTTCAGGACAAAGTCAGACTGAAAGAGTATCTATCTACCAATCCAGAACTACAGAGAGTATCTGAGGGAAAACTCCAACCTAAGGACCTCAGATACACCCACAAAATCACAAACAATCAATAAGTCCACAGAAGAATACCCTACAGAAAGGAAATACAAATAAGTTGCCACCAAAAATGGCAGGAAATATGAATCAATGGTCACAAATTTCCCTTAATATCAATGGTCTCAACTCTCCTATAAAACGTCACACACTAACAAGATGGATACAAGAACAGAAGCCATCCTTCTGTTGCCTACAAGAAACACACCTCAACTGCAAAGACAGACACAGGCTTAGAATAAAGGGTTGGGAAAAGATTTTCCAGTCAAACGGTCCTAAGAAACAAGCAAGGGTTGCAATCCTAATATCTAACAAAGTAGACTTTAAGCTAAAAGCAATTAAAAGGGACCAAGATGGTCACTAATTAGTCATCACAGGAAAAATTGGTCGAGAGGAGATTTCAATCTTAAATATTTATGATCCTAATATAGGGGCACCTTCATATGTAAAAGAAACACTGCTAAAGCTCGAATCCCACATCAATTCTTACACCCTAATAGTGGGAGACTTCAATACCCCACTTTCAACCCTGGATAGATCAACCAGACAGAGCCTCAACAGAGAAATAAGGAGTCTAAAAGAGGTTATGATGCAAATGGATTTCATCGATATCTACAGATCCTTCCACCCAAAGGCAAAGGAATATACATATTTCTCAGCTCTCATAGAACTTTCTCCAAAATTGACCACATAATTGGTCATAAAGCAAATATCAGCAGATACAAAAAAATGGAAATAATCCCTTGTAACATATCAGACCACCAGGGCCTAAAGTTAGAGGTCAACAACATCAAAACCCAAAGAAAGCCTACCAACTCATGGAAACTAAACATCAATCAGATGAACCATCTTTGGGTCAAGGAAGAAATTAAGAAAGAAATCAAAGTCCTCCTAGAATTCAATGAAAATGCACCTACAACG
>PVIH01023966.1:12004-23850 GCA_004025045.1 Sigmodon hispidus
TTAAGAGGAAAATTCATAGTGCTAGATGCCTATATGAAAAACCTTGAGAAATCCCACACTAGAGACCTAACAGCACAGCTGAAAGCCTTAGAACAATTAGAAGCGAACTCACCTAGAAGGAGTAGATGGCAGGAAATAATCAAACTTAGAGCTGAAATCAATACAATTGAAACAAAAAGAACAATACAAAGAATCAACGGATCTAAGAGTTGGTTCTTTGAGAAAGTTAACAAGATAGATAAGCCCTTAGCCAAACTAATAAAAAAACAGAGAGAGACTGTCCAAATCAACAAAATCATAAATGAAAAGGGGGACATAACAACAGACCCCCAGGAAATACAGAGAATTATCAGGTCATATTTTGAAAATCTATATTCCACAAAAATGGAAAACCTAGAAGAAATGGACAGCTTTCTGGACAGGTACCATCTACCAAAATTAAATGAAGATCAGATTAATTACCTAAACAGGCCTATAACCCTTAAGGATATTGAAGCTATCATTAAAAACCTCTCCAAAAATAAAAGCCCTGGTCTAGATGTTTTCAGTGCCAAATTCTACCAGACACTCAAAGAAGAATTACTACCTTTACTCCTCAAACTATTTCACACAGTAGAAACTGAGGGAATATTGCCAAATTCCTTTTATGAGGCCACAATCATCCTAATCACCAAGCCACTCAAAGACACAACAAAGAAGGAGAATTACAGACCAATTTCCCTCATGAATATTGATGCGATAATTCTAACAAAATTTTGGCAAACCATACACAGCAATGCATAAAAGATATCATCCACCATGACCAAGTACGCTTCATCCCAGAAATGCAGGGCAGGTTTAAAATATGAAAAACTGTAAATGTTATCCATGATATAAACAAACTAAAGGAACAAAACCACATGATCATATCCTTAGATGCGGAAAAAGCCTTTGACAAAATCCAACAATCCTTTATGATTAAAGCCCTTGAGAGATCAGGATTACAGGGAGAATACCTAAATATAATAAAGGTGATTTACAAGAAGCGAACAGCCAGTATCAAACTTAATGGAGAAAAACTCAAAGAAATCCCACTAAAGTCAGGAACTAGACAAGGATGTCCTTTCTCCCCTTATCTATTCAATATAGTTCTTGAAGTTTTAGCTAAAGCAATAAGGGAATGAAAAGAGATTAAAGGCATACAAATTGGAAAAGAAGAAGTGAAGCTATCTCTATTTGCAGATGATATGTTTGTATACATAAGTAACCCACAAAATTCTTTCAAGGAACTGCTACAACTGATAAACACCTTCAGCAATGTAGCAGGATACAAGATAAACTCAAAGAAATCAGTAGCCCTTCTATACACTAAAGATAGAAGAGCTGAAAAAGAAATAAGGGAAACATTACCCTTCATAATAACTGCAAATAGTATTAAATACCTTGGAATAACTATAACCAAAGAAGTAACAGACCTATTTGACAAAAATTTTAAATCATTGAAGAAAGAAATTGAAGACGATATCAGAAAATGGAAAGCTCTCCCATGTTCTTGGATTGGTAGGATCAACATAGTAAAAATGGCTTTTCAACCAAAGGCAATCTACAGATTCAATGCACTGCCTATCAAAATCCCAGCACAATATTTTTTGGACCTTGAAAGAACAATACTCAATTTCATTTGGAATAACAGGAAAGTCAGGATTGTCAAAACAATTTTACTCAACAAAAGAACCTCAGGAGGTATCACCATCCCTGACTTCAAGCTATACTATAGAGCTACAGTAATAAGAACAGCCTGATACTGGCATAAAAACAGCCTTGTGGATCAATGGAATAGAATTGAGGATCCAGACATTAACCCAAAAACCTATGAACACCTGATCTTTGACAAAGAGGCCCAAAACATTCAATGGAAAAAAGATAGTATATTTACCAAATGGTGTTGGCATAGCTGGATGGAAGTGTGTAGAAAAATGCAAATAGATCTGAGCCTGTCACTCTGCACAAAACTCAAATCCAAGTGGATCAAAGACCTCAACTTAACCCCAACCACTTTGAACTTGATAGAAAATAAAGTGGCAAATACACTTCTATGAATTGGCACAGGTGACCACTTCCTAAATATAACACCAGTGACACAGGCACTAAGACCAGCAATCAATAAGTGGGATCTTCTGAAGCTGGGAAGCTCTGCAAAGCCAAGGACACTGTCAATAGGACAAAACGACAGCCTACAGAATGGGAAAAGATTTTAACCAACCCTACAAGTGATAGAGGACTGATCTCTAAGATATATAAAGAGCTAAGGAATTTAGAGCCCAAAACCTTGAATAACCCTATCACAAAATGGAGTACAGATCTAAAAAGGGAATTCTCAGCAGAGGAACTATGAATGGCTGAAAGGCACCTGGAAAAGTGCTCTTCATCTTTAGCCATCAGAGAAATGCAAATCAAAACAACTTTGAGATAGCACCTAATACCTGTTAGATTGGCTAAGATAAAAGACACAGATGACAGCCTATGTTGGAGAGGATGTGGAGCAAGGGGAACACTCCTCCATTGTTGGTGGGAGTGTAAGCTTGTTCACCCACTTTGGAATGCAATATGAATGTTTCTCAGAAAATTGAGAATCAATCTCCCCAAGGACCCAGCAATACCACTTCTGGGTGTATACCCTAAAGAGGCACATTCACACTCCAAAGGTATTAGCTCAACTATGTTCATAGCAGCATTATTTGTAATAGCAAGAACCTGGAAGCAACCTAGATGTACCTCAACTGAAAAATGGATTAACAAACTGAGATACATCTACACAATGGAATACTACTCAGCAGTAAGAAAAAATGATATCCTCAAATTTGCAGGTAAATGGATGGATTTGGAGAATATTCTCCTGAGTGAGTTATCACAAACTCAGAGAGATAAGCAGGGGATGTACTCACTCACTAGTGGTCTCTAAACAAACAAACAAGAAAAAAAGCCAAACATGCCCAAGCGGCAAACCACAACCACTGAACAGTTTGGGATCAGAAACACCCTGGACTGACCCTCAAACCCCACTCCAACTATAGAAACACCTGACTCACTCTTGAGGGAGGGGGGACAAAACTGGATTTGGCCAGGAGTGGAGACTGATCCAAGCATTATTGTGTCAGTGGGACCATAGCACTGTCTGCTCCCTGCCCAGGGAGGGGATGGGGAGTTTCAGAGAAGAAAAATGACCAAGTGGTGGGAGGAGGAAGGGACCTTGAATAAGGGATATACAGGGATGAAAAAAAATTTCAGAGGGAAAGCTGAACACAAAGTAAATATATGTGTAGCAATCTTATTTGCATTGCCACCCTTGATAAGCCATGCTTATGATTCTTATCCTCTTTATAGTTATTGTTAACTTTTCCTCATTTTAAATTCATTTTACTGTTTTTTTTGATAAATACAAAATAAAGAAGAAAAAAAAAGAAAAAATGATATCCTAAAATTCACAGGCAAATGGATGGATTTGGAGAATATCCTCCTGAGCGAGGTATCACAATCTCAGAGAGATAAGCAGGGGATGTACTCACTTAATAGTGGTCTCTAAACAAACAAACAAGAAAAAAAGCCAAACATGCCCAAGCTGCAAACCACAACCACTGAACAGCTTGGGATCAGAAACACCCTGGACTGACCCTTCGAACCCCACTCCACCTATAGGAACACCAGACTCACTCTTGAGGGAGAGGGAACAAAATTGGATTTGGCCAGGAGTGGAAACTGATCCAAGAATTATTGGGTCAGTGGGACCATAGAGCTGTCTGCTCCCTGCCCATTGAGGGGATGGGGTGTTGCAGAGAAGAAAAATGACAAGATGTGGTGGGAGGGGGAAGGGACCTTGAATAAGGATATACAGGGATGGAAAAAAAATTTTTAGAGGGAAAGCTGAACACTAAGTAAATATATGTGTAGCAATCTTATTGCCATGCTTATGATTCTTATGCTCTTTATAGTTATTGTTAACTTTTCCTCATTTTAAATTCATGTTACTGTTTTTTTGTTAAATTCAAAATAAAGAAGAAAAAAAAGAAAAGAAAAAAAAAGAAAAGACAACCCACATATAGAGGCACATTTGTTTACTGTGCAAATGTCTGCTCCTAAAAGTTGGGGAAGAAGTTATTGTTTCAGAATAGGCAACACCAACCTTTAAACTCCACTCATGCTCTAAGAGAAGATGAGGAGTTCTTAGTTCATTCATGAATTGTACATTAGTCATAATTCTCAAACTTTGTAGTTGAGATTTTCACTAGGAGCCACATGTTTTCAATGGTGCTGTTTTACTTGATTTATTCTGCATAGTCAGTGGATATAAAATTTATTTGTGTAGAAATTTTCAATCTCACTGCCATTTTTCTGCTGAAAATGTAGGCAACAATGTTAAATGAATCTCAACTCCTATATTATAATCTCATCAATTCTATGTCTTATAACACCAGAGAAGTGACAACCCCTATGTCTTTCAGTTCTAATTGAAAACGTGGAAGTGGCACAGTGAACTCTGCAGTTAGATTACAGTAGATTAGAGGTAAGGCTATTTTTGCAGTGCTTCCCGCTACACACTATTATATAGCCTGTAGGATGTCAGTGACAAAAATACTCATCCTGTTGAGCCATCATAGCATGCAATGAAATAATCCTTGAAAAGCAGAATTGCCTGGGCTCCACCTATTAAGTCTAGACAACTGTCCTCTGCTCTTTTAGCATTCCCTGACTGGTAGTACCAGAGTAAAAGTATTGAAGGATGTTTTTCTCTCTTATTAAAAATAATATTGCCACGAGTGTAAGCATTCCCAAGGCCAATATAAACCTGAGACTGAGTAGAGCTGATGACATGACCCTGGGTGTGGCTATGCAAACATGGGCCTATGCACCCTTTTAAAGAAAGTGCTCATGCAAGATTCTCTCTCTTTCTCTTTTGCTTCTCCAGCATCTCTGTTTCCCTGTTAATAAACTCTAGTGTAGTATTCCCAGTATTGAGATCTTAATCATGCACAGAAAACCAACAAAGAGCTCAAGGCTAGAACATAGCTAAGTGACACAGTGCCTCACTTCTGCATGATGGCCTCTAGCAGGTGTGTGAGTTAGGAAGGAATTGTTTTCTTTAAGGGTCTATCCACAGGGAGTTTAATTATGCTACAGTAAGTAAATGAACAGTATGAATGGGCATTTTTGTAAATGGGGAGATCATAAGAGTGAGAATAAATCCTAGAGGACTGATAACTGAGTTTGATGGGGTGCATGATGTAAAATCACCAAATAATAAATAAAAAATGAAAGCTGAAAAAATATTGTCTGCTTAACTTGAATAATTCCACATTTTAGTATTGTTTTATTTAATTTTCAACATGTGAAAAAAGACTCTGTAACAATGAAGATCTGAGTCTGTGTGTGAAGATGCCAGATGATAATCTTAGGCATCATTCCTCTGGTGATGTCTCTTTTTGTTGTTGTCTGAAAAGGGGTCCCATCTATCCTACAGCTTGCTATGTGGTAGGTTGGCCTGTAAGACCCAGCATTCTGCATGTTTCTGCTTCCCTACACCAGGATAAGAAGAGTATCCCACCATGACAAATGCCCTTTTTGACTCGGGTCTTTGTTCTTGTAAACTAAGAATTTTACAGAACCCAGAAGTTAAACAATATTATTTGAAGTTACTGGCATGTCAGGAACAGATAGAAACTCTAAAAGTTGCATTTCTAGTCAGCTCTTTAGCCCATGAACTCATTTTGACTATCACTCTGCCTTCATGTTTGCATTTCTTTTAATAATCAAAATAATTTATGGACATTGGTTTCCCTTATACATGAGTAATAGATTTTACTGAGAGGAATGTGCACTTTATAACATCTTAGTGATCATTCCTGTCCCCCTAGGCCTAACAAATCTGGGTCGAATGTAATGAAAGGCAGTATGAAGTTGGGAGGATGTAGAGAAAAGACTGAACATAAAAATGTCCGCTCCTTTCATCCAAAATCCTCTTCCATAACAGATCATGACATGGATTTTCTTTAATTTTAATGAATGATCTCAAAATATATGTAGAGAAGGAGATCACACACAGATTCATGAAACACTGAAGAAAGGAAAAAGGTAGTGTGCCATATATTAGCATTCCATCTGCTTTGATTTATTTTGTCTTTGTACCTGAGGAGCAAGAATGGATAATTTTTCTGTATGAGGATCATTATCCAATGCTATTCATGCTCAGGAAGGATCCCCTAAAGTCTAGTTGACCTCAGGACTTTTATCTTAGAGAGATTCTGTACTCTAGAATCGTGTTCTCTTCTTTCTCCTCAACTTGTATCGGCCCACTTGATTTGTTCCTTCCAAGTTTCTCTCTCTCTTTCTTCTTTCTGTCTTGTTTTTGGAGAAGAAAAAGAAGCATCTAGTAAAAGGGAAAGACTATCACACACACACACACACACACACACACACACACACTACCACTAGGTAAAGCTAAACTTCACATTCTAATGGTGTACATTACAGGCAACATCTAAAGACCACATAGACCTAAGTGACATGTTCTACTGCTTATGGTCTAAGTGGAGAAATGTCAACCTGGATTAGTGAGGAACAGCTAAATACTTAAGCTAGCATGCAATCAGGCATATCACTAGAGGGGATTCTAAATGATATTCCCTTCCCTGCTGAAGGAGAAGTTTAGATAGAAACAAATTCTTTGATAGATTCTTAGAATGTCACTGCTCCCAAACACAAATTAATCCTTTCTATAATTAATTGAAAACATGTAAAAGTGTTTAAGATTGCCTCTTCTTTTTTTCTGAAGTTTTGGTTTGCTTTACCTCTGTTTTTATGGCACTATGATAAATTTACAACCATGAAAGTGTTAACATACACTATTCAGTGACTCATGTATAACACTGTTCAGTGACTGTTGATGTACTGGTTTGTTTGGGTTATCTTGTCCCTATAACAACTGAGTGTTTATATTTAAAACTGTCTGAGTTTGTGTTCTAGTTTTTCTGAATTTGAAGTGTGTGATCTTGAGCAAGTTACTGCACTTCTCTTTGTCCTGGGTCCATCATGATCAATCCTTACAAGTCTGCCATGAGAATTTCAGACATTTGAACCTCACACATATGTGAATGCATATGCATATAACTCTGATCTCAGGAGATAAGTGAATATTATTTTATTTATTGATACACTATAATTTATATGTAATTTTATAACTGACAGCCATTTGAGTTGTTAATAGTCTTTACTTACAGAGATTATCTTTTTATGCTTAATTTTGAGCTCACTCTCATTCTCATATGTTAAGAACTTGTTTTCTACCAGCCACATTATTATCACTTGATAACTCAAAGAATGCTGGAACTTGTCCTTGACACACCAAGCCAGAAGCACAGCAAATAGGAACTCAGACTTCTTTCCTTATTTTTCCAAATTATTTCTTTTTCAAACAGTGTTTGGTAACAGCAATATCATAATATATTCACTTATAAGCTGTATAAAAATTAGCAAATCTTTATAAAAGTTCCTTTGAAGACATAATTGAACTCCCAATGTTCAAGGACATGAAAATTGGAATCTTTCTTAGAGAAAAGCCTTCAGCTTCTTTGAGTCATGGATGTTGAGTGACAGAATATTTCCTGTAAACTTGTGATTACTCTCTTCCCAAGAACATATTTAACACTGGAGAATATGAAAGCAAAGCGGATGCTGCTCAGTTATAAGACAATGTCACATTTACAATTAAAGAAATGGACAGAAGACTATAGCCAAACTGGCAATTATAACGTTTAATGGCAAATCCTGGCATTCTCCAATGCCCATTATAAACAGAAACCTGCTTCCTCTGCTATTACCTGGTGAAATGAGAGAATATAAGTCAACTGCATTATTAAATTAAGCAAACATAATGAGCTCACTTAGCTATGCCAAAACATATAATGTATTCATCAGTTCAGTGTCCAAGGGATTTGAAATTTTTGCTCGTGTGTATTATTCCTGCCATGCCTAACTACTTTTAGCTCTATAATCAAGTGTTGAATGTATGCATATGTACATTGGAACTAATTGGTATAATTAATGCATGCATAGCAATTTTAGCTGGCTAATATCTGAAGGGAATAGCTAAATAAATAAATTTACAAAGTAAGTTTTAGATTAGCTTGAGACCCTAGATGATATTTCTTTCAGAAAAAAGAAATTTAGCTTTCACTATGGCCTTTAGTTAATAAAGCTGTGCTTGTAGTTCATACAGGAGTTTTCTCACCCTAAGGAGTCTACTTTAACAAAGACATTTATGTAAACTATTAGCTGAGTAAAGCAAAAGTCTTTGCTTATATGATGTCCTGATAACATAAGGTAAACTGAAAGTATAATTACAAAAATGAATTCACCAATTACCTTTCCCTCCCTCTGTGAAAGTGGTGAATTAACTTTCATTATTTCATCTACCTTTTATGTTATACTTTATTCCAAAGAGTTTTGCATCTATTTATAAAATTTCTCAAATATTAGAAATATAAAGAAACCATAAAGAAAGTGACAAATAGCTTAAAAATTGATAACTTTGTGCTTAAACTGAGAAAATTTAAACAGTAAAATAAAATTCCAGAAAAAAATCACATGTTACCTTATAGTCAGAGCCATATCTGACCGACTTTCTTATATACTGTCTTGTCATACAGTCCGAATTGAGAGTGGGGTTCCTATCAGGGTGTTTAAATTCCTATAAAATGTCACATACCTACCCATGTTATAAAGAACTCAGAGACTAAAGCTGGCAAAATAAATTGGATTTATTGACATTTTGGGCAAACGACTGAGAGGCACTCCTAGTTTCTCTGTGGCCAGTGTTTCAATTTTATAGAAAAAAAAAAAAACAAAACAGAAACAGATCCATGATATGTGTATATGTTCATTTATTGTAACTGTTAAAACCTCTTCTCCAAAGGCAGGCTCCTACCCTATCTGCCTCCAGTTCTTCAACCTTTTTTCCATTTTATGAAATATTGGATACTTGGAGATTTGCTTATTTACATGTATAGTTATTTATTTATGATTATTTACTTTGATAAAGTATTTAATTTTAGTTTTTGATAATTTCAATCATGAGTTCTGTATCTACATTACTGCTACTCTCTCCTTCTTCTACACTATCAAATCCCCTCCATGTTCTCCCAAATGTATGACATCTTCTCTAATTATTGTCATATGCGTATAGATATTACTGAGTTCTGTCATTTGATTTGCATATATATGTGTTCAGGGCTGACCAATTGGGGTTGTACATCCTATGTGAGAGTTCCTTCCTAGAAGACTAATTTTTCTTATTTCAGCAGTCATTGATCACTTACAGCTCTTCATAATTTAAGCTGTTCACATTGGCCTGTCAATTGGTTTGTCATTATGTTGTTCTTGTTCCAGCAGCCAAATTGTTGAGACTTCATGGAGATATTTATCTTGGCACTTTTAAAGAATGCCATCTAGAAATGTGTATTATAGGACTTGGGCTCTTACACTATTTCTGTCCCCTCTTTCATGATTGTCCTTGAGCCTTAAAGTAGAAAGTTGCATTGTTGGTATACTACTAGTCTGAGTTGGGCATTGCCAATTTTTTATTGTTTGAATTATGACTTGTTATTGATCTCTTTAATAGTCTTCATCAATTGATTTAAAAAGAATCTTCTTTGATAAAGGAAAAGAACTGTAATTTTCTATGCTTACAGAGATAAATATTAATAGAATTAGAAATTACACTGTCTTAGGAAAATGGTAGAGAGAGATTTTCTTCTCATCCATATGACCACTACAGCTATGGGTAATTGTCTAAGTTTACAGTTCCAGGCATGAATTCCCTTTTATTTTTTGGGTCTTAAGTACAATTAGATATCTGTTGAATACACCAAGATAAAAGTGCCCTTAGTATATATGTAGATATCTTGCCAGGCTATTCATTATTGCGGTTCATAGGTTTTATAACTTGGTCCATAGGAAAATTTTAATTCTTCCTTGTCCATTGATAATCTAATATCCAAAGACAGGCTCCCAAAGGCCTCTATGAAACTGTTGTGTACTCCACCCTCCATATCTAGGGTGGTTATAGAACAGTAGTAGAAACAGACTCTTTTTTTTTTAAGATTACTACATATATATTTACTTTGTGTTCAGCTTTCCCTCTAAATTTTTTTTCCATCCCTGTATATCCTTATTCAAGGTCCCTTTCCCCGCCAACCACATCAGGTCATTTTTTCTTCTCTGAAACACCCCATCCCCTCCCTTGGCAGGGAGCAGACAGTCCTCTGGTCGCACTGACCCAATAATGCTTGGATCAGTCTCCACCCCTGGCAAATCCAGGTTGTCCCCCCCTTCCTAAAGAGTGAGTAAAGTGTTCCTATAGTTGGAGTGGGATCCGAAGGATCAGTCCACAGGATCTCGGATCCCAAACTGTTCAGTGGTTGTGGTTTGCTGCTTGGGCATGCTTGGCTTTTTTTCTTGTTTGTTTGTTTAGAGACCACTAATGAGTGAGTGCATCCCCTGCTTATCTTTCTGAGATTGTGATACCTCGCTCAGGAGGATATTCTCCAAATCCATCCATTTGCGTGCAAATTTGAGGATATCATTTTTTCTTACTGCTGAGTAGTATTCCATGTGTAGATGTACACAGATTGTTAATCCATTCTTCAGTTGAGGTACATCTAGGTTGTTTCCAGGTTCTTGCTATTACAAATAATGCTGCTATGAACATAGTTGAGCTAATACCTTTGGAGTGTGAATGTGCCTCTTTAGGGTATACACCCAGAAGTGGTATTGCTGGGCCCTTGGGAAGACTGATTTTTTCTCAGACAATTTTCTGAGAAACCACCATATTGCATTCCAAAGTGGGTGAACAAGCTTACACTTCCACCAACAATGGAGGAGTGTTCCCTTTGCTCTGCATTCTCTCCAACATAGGCTGTCATATGTGCCTTTTCTCTTAGCCAATCTAACAGGTGTTAGGTGGTATCTTAAAGTTGTTTTGATTTGCATTTCTCTGATGGCTAAAGATGATGAGCACTTTTTTAGGTGCCTTTCAGCCATTCGTAGTTCCTTTGCTGAGAATTCCCTTTTTAGAACTGTACCCCATTTTTTGATTGGGTTATTCAAGGATTTGGGCTCTAGATTCTTGAGCTCTTTATATATCTTAGAGATCAGTCCTCTATCACTTGTAGGGTTGGTGAAAATCTTTTCCCATTCTGTAGGCTGTCGTTTTGTCCTATTGACAGTGTTCTTGGCTTTGCAGAAGCTTCCTAAATTCAGGAGATCCCACTTATTGATTGTTGGTCTTAGAGTCTGTGTCACTGGTGTTATATTTAGGAAGTGGTCGCCTGTGCCAACTTGTAGAAGTATATTTCCCATTTTCTTTTCTATCAAGTTCAAAGTGGCTGGGTTTAAGTTGAGGTCTTTGATCCACTTGGATTTGAGTTTTGTGCAGGGTGACAGGCTCAGATCTATTTGCATTTTTCTACACACTTCCATCCAGCCTTGCCAACACCATTTGTTAAATATACTATCTTTTTTCTATTGAATGTTTTGGGCCTCTTTGTCAAAGATCAGGTGTTCATAGGTTTTTGGGTTAATGTCTGGATCCTCAATTCTATTCCATTGGTCCACAAGGCTGTTTTTATGCCAGTACCAGGCTGTTTTTATTACTGTAGCTCTATAGTATAGCTTGAAGTCAGGGATGGTGATACCTCCTGAGGTTCTTTTGTTGAGTAAAATTGTTTTGGCAATCCTGGCTTTCTTGTTATTCCAAATGAAATTGAGTATTGTTCTTTCAAGGTCCAAAAAATATTGTGTTGGGATTTTGATAGGCA
>PVIH01023967.1:8365-23850 GCA_004025045.1 Sigmodon hispidus
CCTTCTTCTATTCCTATTATTCTCAAATTAGGTCTTTTCATGGTGTCCCAGATTTCCTGAACATTTTGAGTTATGGCTTTTTTAGTTTTACTATTTTCTTTGACTGATATATCTATTTGAGCTACTGAGTCTTCCACTTCAGAGATTCTATCTTCCATCTCTTGAACTCTGTTTGTTATGCTTGTATCTGTGGTTCCAGTTTTTTTCTTCAGGTTTCCTATTTCCATCTTTGCCTCATTTTGTGCCTTTTTTATTGCTTCTATTTCAGCTTTTAGTTCCTGGCATGTTTCTTTCATAGATTTGTTCATTTCTTCCAATTTTTTCTTTGTATTTTCTTCTATTTCTTTAAGGCTTTTTTTCATATCTTCTTTTAGAGCTTCGATGATCATCAAAAAGTAATTTTTGGTGTTGCTTCCTTCTGTTTCCTCTTCATTGCTCAGTTCAGGTCTTGTATTTGTAAGATCGCCACTCTTTTCTGGAGTTACCATGTTGTTCTTTGTATTATTATGTAATTTTTTACACTGACGTTTGCCCATGGCTTTAGTGGTTCATGATTAGATGGCTCCTGGTCAGTTGTGGCACTCGGGTTTGTGTGCCTCCTGTCACCTCTCTGGTCAGGGTCTGAGTGTGTCCTTCAGAGACACCTGTAGTTGTTGGTTCTCTCAGTTAGAGGTGTCAGTGAGTAGCCGTGCAAATTCCCTCAGCAAGAGCTGTGGGTATGGTGACCGGCAGAGTTTATCTGCCCCTGCTCCAGAGTGAGCAGGGACTCTGCAAACAGCACTTGGTCCCAGACGCGGAACTGGAAACTATGAGAGCTCAACTCTCCCTCCCAGGCTGGGATATAGGCACTGGGGCCTGGTGACCCCTCCTCACCTCTGGGCAGGGTCTGAGTCTGTCCTTCAGAGACCCCTATAATTGTTGGTTCACTCAGTTCGAGGTGGTGGTGGGTAGCCATGCAAATTCCCTCAGCAGGAGCTGTGGGTATGGTGACCGGCAGAGTTAATCTGCCCCTGCTCCAGAGTGTGCTGGGACTCTCGATTAATATCTTGAACACATTAAATTTAATAAAAACATACACTTGAGACTAAGAAGAGTGGTCAGAGGCAGGGAGTTGGGAAAGATAATTAAGTATCACCAAAATATAACTACACTGCATATATTTGGGTTTCCATTAGCCTAGTAGTGTGACTTTGGGTTTAGATAAAACTACTTATATTGAAATTCAAGAATTGGGGAGAGATCTCAATTGACAAAGGATGGTACACACAAAAGGAAAAACCATGAAAATTGACTCTTTTTGGTGTATCCAATTCAGAGTGTTCTCTGAAACAGAAAATTATCTGTATAAAAACAGTCTACATAGATCAAGAAAGCAAATACATCAGATAGGGTATTAGTAAGCAAAATTTATTTGAGATGCACACAAATAAACAGCCAAAAAATGAATTGACACTAAAATGAACAGAGAATTAAAAATATCTTTATCAAAAGAAAACAAATGGTCAAAAAGTCACAGTAACTTTCTTTTTTTTTTCTCTTTTTTTTTCTCTTACAGAAACTTTTTATTTATTAAGGGGATTTTTTTTTGTTAAATATGTAGCAGATAATTTTCCAGTTTGCTTTTCACTTTCTGTATGGTGGTTTTTTTTCTTAATATATTTTTTTATTTTGTTTTTATCAAGAAAAACAGTAAATTAAATTTAAAATGCTGACAAGTTAACAATAAGTATAAAGAAAATAAAAATCATAGGCATGACTTTTCAAGGGTGATAATGCAAATAATTTGCTACAAATAAAATTACTTTGTGTTCAGCATCCCTGTGGATTTTTTTTTCTATCCCTGTATATCCCCATTCAAGGCCCTTTCCCCCTCCCGCCACATCAGGTCACCCTTTCTTTCTCCACAACTCCCTATCCCCTACTTGGACAGTCCCATGTTCCCACTGATAAAATAAAGCTTAGTTCAGTTTCCCCTCCTGACAAATCCAGTTTTGTCCCCCCTTCCTCAAGAGTGAGTCAGGTGTTCCTCTAGGTGTAGTGGGATCTGAAGGGTCAGTTCAGGATGTTTCTGATCCCAAGCTGTTTAGTGGTTGTGATTTGCAGCTTTGGGCATGCTTGGCTTTTTTCTTCTTAG
Organism: Sigmodon hispidus; assembly: GCA_004025045.1. Lineage (NCBI taxonomy): Eukaryota > Metazoa > Chordata > Mammalia > Rodentia > Cricetidae > Sigmodon > Sigmodon hispidus. Next base: position 10,500 of record PVIH01023967.1, read on the forward strand.
TTTGTTTAGAGACCACTAATGAGTAAGTACATCCCCTGCTTATCTTTCTGGATTTGTGATACCTCGCTCAGGAGGATATTCTCCATATCCATCCATTTGCCTGTGAATTTTAGGATATCATTTTTTTCTTACTGCTGAGTAGTATTCCATTGTGTAGAAGTACCACAGTTTGTTAATCTATTCTTCAGTTGAGGGACATCTAGGTTGTTTCCAGGTACTTGCTATTACAAATAACGCTGCTATAAACATAGTTGAGCTAATGCATTTGGAGTATGACTGTGCATCTTTAGGGTATACACCCAGAAATGGGTCCTTAGGGAGACTGAGTCTCAATTTTCTGAGAAACCTCCATATTGCATTCCAAAGTGGCTGAACAAGTTTACACTCCCACCAACAATGGAGGAGTGTTCCCCTTGCTCTGCATCCTCTCCAATATAGGCTTTCATCTGTGCCTTTTATCTTAGCCAATCCAACAGGGGTCAGGTGGTATCTCAAAGTTGCTTTGATTTGCATTTCTCTGAAGGCTAAAGCTGATGAGCACTTTTTCAGGTGCAAAAGAACCACAGTAACTTACTATACCACTAATATCAGAGAAATGAATCTAGACTGAGATGAGACTAATGACCTTATCTGTAAAATGACCAATATAGAAAAGCAAATGATAAATGTCATGTAGCTTGTGGAGGTAACAGAACTCTTATGTATTGTTGGTGGAAATCATGGCACAGCCATGACAGAAAATATCAGACCACAAACTACACAGTGTTAATGTGTGTGTGTGTGTGTGTGTGTGTGTGTGTGTGTGTGTGTGTGTGTGTAATGAGTAATGGAGCTCATACTGCTACATATTGAACTAGAAGAAAACTATTCCATCTCAAAGTAATACACATGACCAAATTCACAATACCAGATGTATAGTACAATTGTGCATCAGTATATGTGTCTGTCTTTCTCATTGTATTTCTTCTCCTTTCCTCCCTAAACATTTATGTGGTGATATCTTCTGTATTTAATAAAGTTTTGCTTGAAAATCAGAAGACAGAGTCAAGCCCCATTAAGCCACAAAAGAAAGGGAGTGATGCCTTATCACTTTAATCCTTGTATTAGTAAAGTTGAACAAGAAAGTAAAATATCTGTGTGGAGAAAGAGGCAGGAGTTCAGTGCTTTGCCTGCAAACATTTTCCCTTTTGACTGAGGACTCAGAAGCTTTCAATCTGAGAACTTCTGTGGAGCAGTGAGGTGAGTAGTGTCAGTGGCTTGTTCTCTGTCTCTCTGATATTTCAGCTTTTCCCCAATATGAGGCTATGAGATTTTATTGTAATACCAAATAGAATTCATGTAGTACATTTTACTTGTTATTTCTCCTCATAGTCTATCTCTTACTTCTCCTCTTTATCTCCCTAAGTCCTCTCCTGTGTGACCACACACATGTGACTAAATGGATAGAAATGCACAAACATGCAAAACTGATTATATTTAATAAACTACATGAAATGAATATTAACATTGTAACGTTTTTGATAATTCTTATTTTTTATACAGAGATGAATTATTTTATATCACAGGTCAAAAAACTTTGAAAATAGTACCAAAACAAAAATGATACAACTCAGTTGAAGTTGTGGATACAAGCTTAGGATTAATTTTTATTGACTTTCTTCAGACATTTTGGTATAAAGCTAAAATATTTGAAAGTATTTAAGTGTTCCTGAAGTGTAAAAACTTATAGGTACTTCATCTAGACAGAAGAGAATAATGAATGCTCTGGGAAGCTGTAGAGACACCTCAGTAGAAACTAGTATCTTCTACAGCACAGAGTGGGGCATTGCAATCACCCTAGCCATAGCCATAAATATAGCCACCATAGTTGCCATAGACACACCAACCACTCACATATCTGTAGCCTTGGTCAACCCTGACATAGCCCAGGCTTCCACCAGAGCTTCCGTGGTAACACAGGTTTTCAGAAGAGGACAATCAGCTGAAGAGTAGTGCACAGTTGAAACTGGATGTCACCATCTGCCAAGTGATTTTATACACCAAGTAGTTGTTGAAATAGGGCACAAGAATTACAAGGTCTCACAGCTCTTCATTGTACTTCAGAGAACATCATAACTGTCAAGATCTACTACCCATAAAGGACTGAAAAATTGAGTCAATTGTGTTCCTACAAGATCTTACAGTCAAGTTTTGAAACTTGAATCAATTTTCAACTGTCTATCCAATGCTTAATTGTAACTTACTTAATATATGGCACAACTCTGTCAGATGAAATAAATCATTACATAGTTTTGTCCTTTTAATGTATGTTAATTTGGGAAAGAATGGGTTTATTTTTTCTAATTTCATGTTTTGCAATGAATCTTATCTTGAGGAGAATATTTATGAGACATTCTCCCAATTAAGTGATTATGTTATTTACACCATAGTTGGGAGTTGCCAATATATATGAATGTATTTTTATTTATTCCTAAGCACTTTGTTACATTACATGTTGCTTTAAAATTATTCCAACCAAGAAGACCATGCAATGTTCATAAACTGTAAGTATTCTGTATTTACCTTAGAAACCTCATTGGAGGTCTTTCCTTGTAACCAAGGAAGTTATTAAACTTTTGTAGATTATCTTTATAAACAACTTTTAAAATCATGGTAACATGATAATTGCAGAAATATCAGAGACGTATAACTTTATGAGTTTAACTAAGAGCGTCTGTGCCCAAGAGTACTTGCTGTACAGGTATCAGAGTCTATTCAAAATTATACATTAGCCACATAAAATGTTGGGAGTTTTCCCATTTCTACAGCACAGTGCTATATGGCTAAAATATAGGCAGATTTATATGACATACTGATTGTCATCTTAGCACTGTGTTGCTTGATGTGAAAATCATATTAGATTTATGACATTTTTATAAGAAAATTACAGATTAACAAGGGTGAATTTTCAGAATCACAAGTCAAATTCACAATGAGATATTTCCTCATAGTTGTCAAAAATGGATATTAGAAAGAAAACGTATAAGAGAACAAGTTAAGTGAAGGGAACCATGTGCACAGTGAGATTGTGAAGGTGACAGTCACTATAGAAAGGACTGTGGACACCACACCCAGATAGATAGAGCACTAACGTGTGTTAGTTCTCACAATTTAACTAGAATTCATATGGGTTTGATCTCAGAGAGATATTTTTACTTACAAAATCCTTGAGACCTCACAATATCAGGAATATGGACATAGTTAAAATGTCTGCCAATAAAGCATGTTTAAGGTGCATGTTTCCTTCTCTTTCCTTCTACCTCCATCCTTCCTCTTTCCCCTTACATTCCTCCCTGTGTCCTCCCACTTTTTCTTCCTCTCCTACCCTCTTTTCCCTTATTCATTTTTCATAAATACACAATAACACAATTGTGACCAGACTTAAATACACTAATGTATAATTTGCATTTAATAAAGATTCTAAGAAAACAATATTTTCAAGAAAATACTTTATTTAAAAACATATAATTTCATAGAATGTGGAAGGATTCAAACTGTCACATTTTACAAGACATGATGAGAATGAGGATTGTTGCTGCAAAGACAAGGAGTCCAAGAAGTAGAACAGATGGAAATGTTATGTTTCATTTGTTATTCCTCAGATAGCCTGAGTTAAGGCTGAATTTTACAAAGATGTCAAGAGTAAGTAAAGAGAGTTAGAGTGACAGCTAAAGAATCTGCTCAGTAGAAGCCATAGGACCAGTACCTTCCAGAGTACAGCGGGCGGCAACAGCTGTAACCATAGCCAGCATAGCCACAGCCACAGCCATAGCCTAGGCCACCATAGCCATAGCCCAGGCCTCCATAGTATCTGCCATAGTAACACATGGTGTCAGGAGGAGAGTGTTAAGAGGATGATAAGCAGTAGGTTCCTTAAGTCTGTGTGTCATGTCACCATCTTCCAAGGGCATTTTATACCCCTGTGTTGTTGTTGGAGAAAACCACAGGAATTGCAGCATCACACATCTCTGCAATGTGCTTCAGAAAACATCATGAGGCCTGGGATTTACTGGACAGGCTAAGCTGCATAACTAAGATAATTGTGTTCCTACAACAGGTCCCATAGTTGAATGTTGGATCTGATGTAATTTTCAGGTTTCTAAGCCATTCTTCAAAATTAATGAAATATCACAGGATTCTCTCAGATGATATAGGTCATTACATAGTTTCTCCTTTTTAAATATGTTGTATTTTCAATCCCCTACAAAGACTAGTTTTGTTTTGTCCTTTGACTTTGTTATTTTGGAATGAATTTAATTTCCTTGAGTCTTTGTCAATATGCCAAGAACAATATGCTAAGTATTAGTTATGTTATCTGTTACTAAATGGAGAGTTGACATCTTCTATTAATGTGTTTGGATTTATTTCTTTTTTATTTATTTATTTTCTTATATAGGTTTGATTCATAATCATAAACTTAACTCTGCAATCCACCTACACTTGGAAGGGAATGAGGAAATATGGAACCTAAAGCTGTTCAGTGAGAGCAGTTATTACAGGTGTGTGAATAGATGGGATAGAAGAAGTGCTTTTCTGACCTACTGAAGGAATGGCCTGCTGGGTAAGATGTCTAAAAGTAACAAGAACTAGAGTTGTCCATAGTCAGCAATGAAGGTATTCTTATTGATCTTGCCACACTTGGACCCCAAACACTCTGTGGGTACCACATGCTCATGCCTTCCTTTCTTTTCCCTAAGATCACCTGTTTGCCATCCAGCCTCTCAGTCTTGAAATGTAAATAAAATACTAGAAACAATTGGTGATTGTTCCAGCATTTTCCATGGGCAAGATATCAGGGCCTCTGCTTCATGCTGAAGTTCTCATCCACAAATTTCTCCCTGTAGATGGACATACTACATTACTGTGTGTGAAATTGTCTTCCTGAAATATGAATTCTGGAGTAATTGTGCGGAAGGCTGAATCCTTTCTTTCTGGTGCTTAGACCACAAAAGTTTCCTGCTGTCTTTGGAACATTCTTTGCAAAGAACCCAAATGAGATGTGGGTAAGTGCTTGCTGTCAGCTACAATGTCAGAGATCATGGTGAAGTTGACAATGGCTACTTAACATGAGTTAGTGCCTGTGGGCTTCTTTATTTCTAATGTGGTGTTTATTTTCAGTGGACATGTATGGGGGAAAATCCTTTTAATTTGTTTCTTTCATTACTTTTCCATTGCATCACCAAAATTTTATGTCTATGTGTGGAATTAATTGCAACTGTTTGATGCTGTCTTTGCATCATAATTTATTTGGCAAATTTTTATTATAGAGAACAGAAATTCTATGGGGAAGTTGGTCTCTTGATGTCAGTGTGTAACTTCATTTTTATTTTTATTTTTTTTTCTGCCAAACAAACATGATACTTTATTCAATTATTTTTTAAAAAATTTACTGTATGATTTTTATATACATAGAAACCTCTAACATAAATAAAATATACCCAAACTCCTGTAGCACTTCCACTTGTTTCTGAATAGAGTTATATGAGAAACTAACTTTGTAACTAAAGTAGAAAGATGGGTCGACAGCTAAGATTGTAGACTGTTCTTGCATAGGCTAATTTTTCCCCCAGCATCTGTATTAGGTAGCTCATAAGTACCTCTACCTGCAGCTTTTGACTATCTCCTGTCCTTTCTTGGCCTCTGTGGGCAACTGCATTACTGTGCATATACTCTTCAGTACACATGCAAATATTAAATATCAAAAAGTAATCTCACACTCTGTAACTATTGAGATTAAACATGGATACTTACAGATATTCCAGAACATATTGTGCAGTTCGTGATTGCTTTGAGAAAATCTTATTTAAATTAAATGTGAGAAAGAATATATTATATCAAATGAGTCCTGTAATATGATTAAGTTTTTTAAACTTCAGTACTTTTTTATGTTTATTCATTTAGTGAGTGTATCTGTGTTTGCTGACAGGCACTAACCATGAGAAATGTATGAAGGTTAGAGGTCAATTTGTAGGCGTTGGTTCTCTCCTTTGACCAGCTGGGTCCCAGGAATCTAATTTGGGTCATCATCAAGAAGTTAGGTGTCCTTAATGCGGATAGCATTTTGAGGGTTCTTTAGCAAATTAATTGACAAATTAAGACAGATAAAACCAGTTTATGAAAATATATTTATATCTTTCACTATTTATTTTGTTATAAATGAACATTATCTTCTTTAAGTACGTTTTCCTTATTCAAAGATAATTCTGGATATATTTTCACATAAAATTTAATTCAGACAAAAATTTCTGAAACTTTGAGGCTTTTTAAAAAAGGATAAAAAAAAAAAAGAAATCTCTGTACTGACTAAAATGGCACCCTAATATATGAGTAAAAATCACCAATTCACTATCACATGAAGAAATGGCTGATAACTAAAATACATAAAGCACTCAAGATACTAGATATCAACAAACCAAATAATTCAATTAAAAAATGGATACAGATCTAAATAAAGAATTCTAAATAAAAAAATTAATCTCAAAAGGCCAAGAATGACTTTAATAAGTGTTCAGCATCCTTAGCCACCAGGAAAATGCTAATCAAAATGACTCTGAAAGAATACTAATCTTGTCCCATGCTTTCTTCCTTTTGCTTCTTCTCAGAAGGCTCCTTTATCATTATATCTGGGCATAAAATTTCCATTTATGATTTTTTTAGATTAAGTATAAGATAACAGGAGCATACCTTCAGCTAAGTAAAATCACAACACATGCTTATTAATGTAAAAGAATCACAAATAATCAATCTCATGTAAAGGGCGTCATCAAAAATATTATGCCTTATACACGTAACTTCATTTTTAAATAGTTCAAAGTTCTGAGCACTTAATCACAATTCTTGGAATCTGAATGAGGAGGTGGGTTTCCTACAACAGGAGCTTAAATTTTAGATTTTGTTTTTACTTTTTGTGGCTTCTACTTATTAGATCCATATAATACCATGTCTTCCAATCCCTTAAATTTTCTTTGTGACTTTTTTTCAGATGTTATCTATCTTGCTTTATAAAGCTCCCATGACTGCTGATGATTTATCTTTGAAGATAGTCAGATCTTTTAGTCACAGTTGTGACCACTGCCCAGTTCCCTCAGAAAGCAGCCAGATGTTATAAAGAAACATCAGCTTTTACGTTAGTAACTGGAAATAACTAGACTATGGATTTAGAAAGCTAAATAACCTCTTTCTGTTTCTGTCACTCTATCTATTGGAATCAATCAGAAGTAAAATATTTTTCTGAATTCTTTCTGTATCATCCTTAGAGGGTTTAGCTGACACTAATCTGGATTTGGTGCATCATGTAGTTGGTGAGATAGATGCTTTTAGTTAAATGACTTTATTTGCTAATAATAAGGATTTATTTCTAAGTGTTTTATTACATGTTGCTAAGAAATCAGAATAAAATACAAGATTATGTGATGTGCATAAAATTTCGGTAAAATTTCTCTATGAACATCTATGTGAATGTCTTGCATATAGAACCATTAAAAACAAATTGCTTGTTGGGGTGAACATATTTACCAAAATATATGTCATCTAATATAAATATATATAGCTACACATTTAGTTTTGGAGTTTGAAAAAATGAAAAATGTATGGAAATTATGTTGCTTCTTGGTAGATGTTTGACAAGGTCAATATTTATAAACCTCCTTTGAAATACTGGTCACATGAGCACTAGAGACAATTCATAGATATGTAATTATATAAATTTGACTTTGTGATTGTCAGTTTGCACCATGTTCCATAAGAGATCAAACCTAATAGGAATAAAGTAAATAGACAGAGTATAGATCATGCCATAATATGCTCATTTAGCAACTGAATACATTCAGTCACCTTCTCAAATACTTATGTGATTATGCCACACATATAGATGATAGAAAATATTTACATACATATACACATGTATACATACATATGTACACACAGAAATTCTATAAACAATTGCCCAAATATGCTTCAGAATATGCACACATACCATAAACAAAATTTAGAAGAACTTTCTGTATAGTCCTCTCAAAGCAGAAAAGAAATCGTAAAAAAGGAAATGTAACTGTATAGATTAATTAGGAGCAAATAAGAAGCCATCTGTACTTTATCTCATTTTATAGCCTATTAGGGCATATTGGTATAGAAGGTGTCAAATCATGATGAAATGTTTAATGTTTGAACATTTCGCATATTTACCAAAATATATGTTATCCAAAATAAAATATATAAGGATAGGCATCTACTTAGGTGATTTGATTTAAAAAAAAAAAAAAACAACAGGTAGCTTTGTGGAAAATTAGGTAGTGGACAGCTTTTTTTGCATCATTAAAATAACTACTTTTATTTTTTTCTACATTTGCACTAGCATTTTTATTGTTCTGAGCTATTCTTTTTTTATTTTGATGAAAGTCTCATTTTTTTATACATGTATCCCTTTGTTCAAACTCCCTTCCCCTTCTTGCCTCTCCCAGTCATTCTCTCTTCTCATCTCTTTATCTCCTCCACAGCAAGGGTAGCAGGTCGCAAGGTCCCAAGGTGTCTTAGCTCAGTTATGAGAAGATTACTTTCTGATTTCTGACAATTTTTCAAGTGTCTTTTAGTCATTTGTAATTCTTCTGTTGAGAATTCCCTTTTCAGACCTCAACCTCCTTTTTAATTGGGTTATTTAGATTGTGGGGTTCTAGTTTCTTGAGTATTCTATATATTTTAGAGATCAGTCCTCTGTCAGATGTAGGGTTGGCAAAGGTCTTTTCCCATTGTGTAGGGTGTCATTTTGTCTTAATGACTGTGTTCTTTGACTTACAGAAGAAGCTTTGTAGTTTCATGAGGTCCCATTTATTAATTGTTGTTCTTAGCATCTGTGTTACTGGTGTTATATTTAGGAAATGGTCACCTGTGGGAATGCTTTGGACGGGGTTTACCATTTTCTTTTCTATTAAGTTCAGTGTAGCTGGGTTTATGTTGAGGTCTTTTATCCACATGGATTTGAGTTTTGTGCAGGGTGATAGGTTTAGATATATTTGCATTCTATTACATACCACCATTAAGTTATGCAAATAATATTTGTTAAAAATACTATCTTTCTTCCTTTGAATATTTTTGGCCTCTTTGTCAAATTCCAGGTATTCATAGGTGTGTGGGTTAAGGGCCGGGTTTGTGATTTGATTCTACTGATCCATAAGTCTATATTTATGTCAGTACCAGGCTGATTTTATTACTGTAGCTCTATAGTAGAGCTTGAAGTCAGGGATGGTGATGCCTCCTGAGATTCTTTTGTTGAGCAAAATTGTTTTAACAATCCTGGTTTTCTTGTTATTCCAAATGAAATTGAGTATTTTTATTTCAAGGTCTGTAAATAATTATGTTGAGATTTTGATGGGAATAGCATTGAATATGTAAATTGCTTTTGGAAAGATTGCCATTTTTCTATGGTGATCCTACTTATCCAGGAAGAGGAGAGATCTTCCCATTTTCTGATATCCTTTATAGTTTCTTTCTTCAGTAATTTAAAGTTTTGTCAAAAAGATCTGTTACTACTTTGGTTATAGTTACACTGAGGTATTTAATGCTATTTGCAGCAGAAATTTGTGTTTGCCATAGGGCATCCATGGGCATTATGTAATAATGGTGATGTTTAGACTCAGGGAAATGCCTTCCTCTTCTACATTAGAGTCATCTTCTCCTGACACTATGATTGATGGTAACTGCTATTGGAACTATGGGTATGATAAGATTAGCTATGGCTATGACTACTAAGGCTATGGATTTGGTTACTACTGTTCATTATGTGGTGGTAGATTCTACTCCTGTGGATACTATTGACAAATTCACTTGAAACCCTTAACATGCCGACTTTGAGCATTTTGGATATACATTTCATCACTGCTCTTGTTTGTCTCATAGAATTCTTCAAAATGACAAACTCTATTGGCTATGAAAAGGAGTTGTACAGCTCTTTCTACAAAAAAAAAATCATTTAAAATGTGCCATATGTTTTATTTCTGAAAGATATACTTCACTTTTACTTACTTATCTTTACTACTACTTTACAAGTTTATCACAAGACAGAAACAAGTGTCTGAGCAGTAATCAATGGATAGGCAGGACTTTCCTACATGCTTCTAATTTTTGCTCCTGTATGTACATTATTGACTATTTAAAGCTGAGCTAGTAAGTAGTTGAATACTTTCCCTGTCATATAATTTTTTTCTCTTTAAGTGATAAGCAAAGTGTTCTAAATATCCTGAATTCTACTGTCTGCCTACTTTTCTTCCCCAAACCACAAGATGACACACCTACATTTTAAGTGGTACTGCTGTGAAACATCTAATATGTTTTTTACTGCCTTCTAGAAGCTGTATCACAAGAAAGCTTCTCAACTAATGGCATTCATACAGGATTATATACTTGTTAAAAGGGACACATATCATTGTGAGCTCTGAGAATTTGGGGTCTTTTGGTGAATCTACAGTAGAACACTTTGCTTTTGACATCCATTCCATGTATTCATTCATTCCGTTCACTTAGTGAGTCATATTTTACATCGCTACAAGGGTCTCAGGTATGCTGTGACTTTGAGAGACTAGGTTTTGTAAGCAGATGCCCAACAGCATATTTATCTCATGTTTAGGCAATTAGGCAAGTAAAAATTCACAGGTATAGTTAATTTCTGATGTTACTAGGAGACAGTATCACAGCAAACTCCCTGAACCTCTGGATATTAGAGAAGCTTCCCCAGTAAAGAGTAGAAGTTGCCTACATCTTTAAATTTTATGAAATGAATTAACACATGTTTTAAAATATCAATTTGAATTTTTCAAATAGTTAAATACCAAAATTATATGTTACAAAATGCTTTTTATGGTATCTAGTGATTTTATGACAAAAGTGTTTCAAAGTCACTATTCTACACACAACACCACACTCTTTGAAATAAAAATACACTTAAAATTTAAATCCTCAAAAAGTAGATTTATTTAACTTTCAGATTATATAATGCAACATTTGTCTCTATTTTTGGGCTTTTGAATTATGTTATTGTTTGTGAATTTTACTTACATTTATCTGAAAACCAATAGTTTAATATGAAGGAAAAGCTATATTTTAATACATGAGTAGATTGTATAATGATTAAATGAAGCTAATAAACATATTTACTGCCTCAAATACTAAAAATTCATTATTTTGGCTATTTTGAAATGTATATTATTATAAAATACAGTCACTACCCTGTGCAATGGGTCTCCATAGCAATGTTAAGGTTTTAATTTTTGTCTTGGGGGGTTGTTTTTTTTTTCAAATTTTGATGTAATTTTTTAAACTTTTTTTTTATGTGAAAAGATTTTTTCCGTATATGCCACTGATTGTCCTTTCGTCCCTCTTCACAGTCCTTCCTCAGACTCTTTCCACTCCATCCCCTATCCATTCCCCAAGGAGGGCAAAGAGCCCCAAGGTCGGTCAGTTCCATCTGGCATATTTTGGTGAGGTATATACAGTTCCCTCATCTCAGTATTTAGGCAGGGTTAAGTGTTCTCCTGTAGGGGATGGGCTTCAAGGTGTCAGTTCATGCACCAGGAACATAGTCTGATCCTACTGCAAGAAGCTCCACAAACTCCGTAAACCATTTGATAGTCATCTACCTTTGGAGGGGTTACTTCCTTTCCCTGCATGTTTCTCAGCAGCTGTTTCTGATTCAGTGAGGTCCCAAAAGCTCCTGTCAGCCATCTCTGTGGGTCTACTCATGATCCTGATCCCTTTGCTCATGTACTCTCTCCTCTCTCTCTTCATCTGTACTGAGAACTTGAACTAGTGCTTAGTTATGGAGTATTGTTTTCAACTCTTTCCATTGCTGCATGAAGCTTCTATAATAACACTTAGGGGGGTCATTCAATTGATTGCAGGGGAAATCATGCATCCTGGAAAGGGTAAATGTCCAGTCCAGCAAGTACGACTAAGTCTTTTGGATATTGACCTAAGAGGTCCAATGGATAACCACCTAAAATTCACTTTGTGATGCAATAATTTTTTAGAATATCTCATACCTTCTACAATGGAAATATCCCAGTCTATAGCTTCCCTGTTGTTTACATCTATAATTCATGTATAATTTGAATCACAGCCCAACATTAAAATTCTCAGTGAATTTTCTATTTCTTTTGTTTCTTTTTTTCTTGCCATAGTTAGGATTTCTATTGTGAAGAGATGCCATGACCATGACAACTCTTATAAAGGAAAATATTTAATTATGGTCACTCAGTTATAGTTCAGAGGTTCAATCTATTATCATCATGGTGAAACATGGTGATATACAGCCACACATGGTGTTGGAGAAGTAACTGAGAATCCCAGATCTTACAGGCAACAGGAAGTCAGCTGAGATAGTGGGTATAGATTGAGTATATATGAGACCTCAAAGCCCATCCCACTATGACAAACTTTTTCCAATAAAGTCATACTTACCCCAACAAAGCACACCTCTAATGCTGCCACACATTATGAGCTATGGGGGCAAATTATATTCAACTATCACATTCTACTCCCTGGTTCCCCAAAACTTCTAACGATATCATAATGATAAATGATATTAGTCCAACTTTGTAAGTCCCCATAGTCTATCACAGTATCAACAATGGTTTAAAGTCCAAAGTGTAAAGTCTGTTCTGAGATTCTTGAAATCTCTCTTTTTTTTCTTTTTTTATTATGAATAAAGTCTCATTTTTTAAAATTCATGTATCCCCTTGTTTAAACTCCCTTCCTCTTCCCAGCCCTCCCAGTCACTCTCTTCTCCTCATCTATTTATCTCCTCCTCAGCAAGGGCAGGAAGTCAGAGATTCCCAAGGTGCCTTAGTTCAGCATCCACTCCAGGAAGATCTGCTTTCCTCAGCCCATCATCAAGATTGGGTCAGGTGTTCCTCTGGAGGAAGTGGGCTTCAAGATTCCAGTCCAAGCTGTTTCAGATTCCAAGGTGTTCAGTGTTTGTGGTTTACAGCTTGGACATGCTACACTCATTGTTTATAGTCCACTAGTGAGTGAGTATATCCCCTGCTTATCTTTCTGGGTTTTAGATACCTTGCTTGGGAAGATATTTTCCTTTTTTTTTTTTTTTGGCTGCCTGCATAATTTTATTATTTTTTTTTCCTTCTTTATTTTGTATTTATCAAAAAAAAACACAGTAAAAAGAATTTAAAATGTGGAAGAGTTAACAATAACTATACAGAGGATAAGAATCATAAGCATGGCTTATCAAGGGTGGAAATACAAATAAGATTGCTACACATATATTTTCTTTGTGTTCATCTTTCCCTCTGAATTTTTTTTCCATCCC
>PVIH01023968.1:0-23749 GCA_004025045.1 Sigmodon hispidus
CCTCCTGTCACCTTTCTGGTCAGGGTCTGATTCTGTCTTTCAGAGACCCCTGCAGTTGTTGATTCGCTCAGTTCGAGGTCGTGGTGGGAGCCGTGCAAATTCCCTCAGCAGGAGCTGTGTATGTGGTCAGGGACAGAGTTTACCTGCCCCTGCTCCAGAGAGCGCTGGGATTCTGCAGCCAGCACTGGGTCCCGGAAGTCTTCTTTTGAAATTTAAAACAAATAACCTGGGTCGTTCAAGTTGTTACACTGTTCATTAGCCAAAGCTTTTCTTCCACCCAGCTGTTACCTGGGAAGCCAAGATTCCACTTTAGCCGCTCAACAAAACTGATGCCAGTACTTTCTTTCCTATGCTCTCTAATCAGAAGTACCTCATCCTTCTATTTTATTCTCAGCGCATTTTGGACCTCCTAATTTCAATATATACTAACCGAGTGTGTGTGTGTGTGTGTGTGTGTGTGTGTGTGTGTGTGTGTGTGTGTGTGTGTGTGTGTGTCTGTGTGTGTGTGTGTCTGTGTGTGTGTCTGTGTGTGTTTGGGTTCTTCCCTTAGAGTATTGCTATTTATTACTCTCATCCTCTGTATTCCATTTCCTAATGTTGTCCACCTTGAGTTACCTCTTGAATGCTCCGACCTGGTTTCCAACCCTGCCTCTTAGTTCTTTCTCAGTGGGATGGTGTGCCCTCCACAGGTACTTTACACAGGGGCTTCCTCCGCTTGGACTATTACTCTCTTTATCCTTTTGCACATCCTAGCCCATCATTTGGTTTTCAGTTTAGCTGTTCTAAAGAAGCTTTCTCAGGGTGAACAATGTGTTCACTGTGGGACACTCCTACGTGCTATTTGACTTCTGATTGTCAATCACTTGGGCAATTATTGCATTCATGTCCTGCCTTCTCCAGTGGTAAGGAAGGGGTTTGGTGATGATTGAAAATAGGCTACTCATAGAACCTGTGTTCATTTTCTTCTTGTAAAACTGGCTTGCTAATTTATGATAATAAACTTAAATATTAGCCTCTTTAAGATTTTTACAAAAAAAATTAAAGGGAAGTTTAAAAAATAACTTGAGAATTTCTATACTTAATTTTTGAATTTTTGGTGTGAGCCTAGACTTGAGGGCTGAGCCATCATCTCTCTGTCCCTGAATACCTAATTTTTTAAGAAACAGAAAAATGTGAAATGATAGTATCCCTTCTCTTCTCTCTCCTGTCTTTCCTTTCTGCCTCATCTCTCCAGTGTCTCCAGAAGACTTACATAAACTTCTTGGTGTGGTTTTTGCAATTTCTCATTAGCCCCTAAACATACATAACACTATAAGCAGAAATAAACAGAACACAGACTATCAGGGTGTGGTGGCACACTGGAGGCAGAGGTGGCTGGTTCTCTGTGAGTTTGAGGTCAGCCTAGTTTACATAGTGAATTGCATAAATACTTGCTATATATAAAGACCTAGTCTCAAAAATAAAATAAAATAAAACAGAAAAAAATAAACATTTATCAACAAACCATGAATTTTGAAGTCCTGGCATTTACCAAGCTCTAAAGTCAGGTTGTCAGAGACTTTGAGAGCTGTGTTTCCATGCATGCAAGACATTTTCCTCATTGCTTTGAAAATCATTCTTATTAACCCTTGGTTAGTATCTAATGTATGATGTGGATATAAACATAAATAGGATGTGATGGTGACTCTCAGGTAGACTGGTCTAAGTTCAATACACAGATGCATGATTAATAGAGGTATGAGTAATTCACAGGCACAGACATCAGTGGATCCTGTCATGCAGTCAGAGAGGGAAGGATGAAGAAATAGCACTGCCAAATGTCTCCTATTGCTTGTTCCCCATCCTAACACAATGATGCTCAGATTAAACCTTCTCTTTTTTCAGTAAATAGATATGTAAGTTGTGATTTGTCTTTTAATCTCTCTGTGCATCATTTAGTAATAGCAGTAGCCAAAATTTACAAAACACCTAATATTGCCAACACTTTCTCCTCACTGCTTTATGTGTCTTAATTACCTAATTCTTACAGTAATCTCACTTCATACAAGAACAATCAAGGACTAATAATAGTAATAAAATAATAATAATAAAAGAGGATAGAAGCAGTATGTTGTTTGATGGTACAGAAATAATAAAAATGGCAGAGCTGGAATTCAGACCCCAACAGCAGTCAAGCACCACATTCACATCTTTTGTCTAGCATGTTAACAACATAGTAACAGTAATAGGTGTATGTCTGCTATAAAAGATGCTTCTATAGACTTGACTGTTACCATGACAACTCACTACAGTTTGTGAAAATATTTGCTTATTTAATTTTTAAAATGTAAATAATTCTCTGGGAAATCATTCAAATGTTTGTGCCTAGTTTTCACCAATAGATGCTGGGATATCACTAGCAGTGGGCAGTGCTTTCGCCTGCTAAGAGCCCTCTTGTGGAAAAATGTAATAATTCAAGGCATCCGTTTTACTTACTTAGGGATCTAGAAACAGAAAGGGTTGTAGAAGAGGGCTCAATGCAAAGAAAACCCACTAATAATAATCTGGCATCATCTACAATTTTATTGAATGCAGCAACAATTTATCAATGACTTGCAATATAAAATTAAACAGGTAAAATGTGCAACGTATAAAGCATTAAAAAGCAAGTTCACAGGGCAACTTAAATCTATCTGTATGCTATAATAAAGCAAAGTTAGCAATGCTCTAAAGATGACTTCAATTAATCAACTAAATTATTGGAAAAGTTCAAAGATAAATATACTACTTCCCTACAGAAATTAACTCAGCATTAGCATTTTGTGTGACATGATAATATGCTTTCCTTTGCATCTACTATTTATATTTTAAAAAGTTTTTCTAAGGAATTAACCTTGGACAAAGAAGAATCCTGAAATTTTTTTAAATGTGCCATAGTATTGGAGAGGCTTTTAAATTAGTTAAAAGTAGGAACTGATTAAATATTAGTGTCTGAATGAATCATTTATTAAATGCTCCTATTGTGAGAGTTCAATGCATGGGTTATACTGAAGAATGATTCCCCCGGCAACGTGTATTTATTTACTTGCCCCTAACACTCTCTGGTTTGGTGTTGCAGGAATATATGTGATATAACTTTATTTCTACTTTTATTTATAAAAATGATGCTGTTATCTTCTCTCACTTCCGAAAGAGACCTGTATTTTCCGTCTCAGGTTGCTGACTCAGAAGTGATTCTGGCCATGTCCCTTATCTTTGCTTTATGCACATTGCCAGTATGAAAGATGGTATAAAGAAGAATACTTCCCGACTGAAAGTATCTGTCAAAGGCTCCTCAGATTAATGAGATTCCTATTAAGTAATTTCCAAGGCTCATCAGTTTAGCTTATTAGGAAGAGCTCTGTGTTAGCTTCTAAGTGAATTTGCCTCCAACAAAGCTGTTTACTAAGGTTCTGTACTGTTACTCAGGAATATGCTAGTGTTTGTACTGTCACTTGGGTAATGTGCTACTGTTTTCTGCCCATTATTCTTTCTAATCTTCAGAAGAAGAACTGAGCATGGATTCAGGTAATTAAGGTGCTCACCCTGGCCTTGAACTGAGACTGGAACCCAGATGTGCCTATGGTCATTAGTGGTTTCCCAGCTATATCCAGTGACTTCAATAGTGCCAAGATACAAACAGGAGGCAGCCTGGGTGCTGCTCAGTTTGAAGTGGCAGGCATGAGTTGGGTTTCCATCATGCTTCCAGGAGCTTTCTAAATGTTTTCTACTTTCTAGTGTTCTGAAATATTTTACAAAAGAGTTCTACAACTAAGATGAATTTGAATTTTGCACTTTTACATAGACTGCTTGTTTTCTGGGTCTCTGACTAGGAAGAGGTAGACGTTTCCCTCAGTGGCAGTGCTGTCATCTCTTTATTGTCCTCCTTGGCTTCCCTTACTGCAGTCCCTTTGGGCGTGCTTGTATACCTATACTACTGATGCAAGCCCCATAATGAAGTTAGCTAATGGGAAGAAAATATAAAGTCCAGAAGAGCCTGAATTATTCACCCCAAAATTAAAGCCGCCACCCTGGATATGTCTGAAATCCTTCTTCTCACGGAATCAAACTCCTTTATTTGATTGTTTTTAAATCTTATATTTAAATTTTATCTTTATGAGAACTACCCCAAATTTGCTACTAAATTCAATGCCAGGTGAGGCCTGCTCTAGAGAACTAATGGATAAATCCAAGATAGAGTTGTAGTGGGATTATGCGTTACATTTTAAATAATTGTCCTGCCAATGGATTTAGTAAAAGCTGATAGGCCTAAAATCAGACAGGAAGTGTGGGTGGGGCTACCAGGCTAAGAAAACTCTGAGTACAGGAAAAACAGAGACAGATGCCAGAGAGCCACCACAGACACCACAGGAATGCGATGGAGACCCAACCATGAGACGGTAGCAGATGCAGAGGAAAGAAGCTGAAATGCTACTCTAAGAAAAGGTACCAAGCCGCATGGCTGAACAAGATGGGTAGAGTTTAGATGAAGGAGTTAGCAAGTTATATGCCTGGGCCCTAGGTCAGTCGGCATAAAAAATAGTACAAGCCTGTGTGTGATTATTTGAGGCTAAGTGGGGCTGAGAGTGGGTCTTAACCTTTGGTCCAGGCCCAGAAAGTCTGGGCCAAAAACTTTTGTACAGCACAAAGTGCTCCCAGTCAGCATAAACAACTGAGACAAACATGCTTTCAACAGGAAATTTGTTTGTCTTTGCCGCATACCCGTTTCATTAAGGTATTGATTACAATTGCGGGAGGGCATCTTTCATGGGATGGGTGTGGAGACATAATCAGCATCTTATCCTAAGTATCTCTCAAGCATCATATTGTAAGGCCCCTTTGCTTCCTGATTTAGATTTAGTAGAAGAAGTAAAAGGAATATGGAGTCATTTTCTGGAGAAGAAAGAAAATTCTATATTCAGCTACTCGGTACAAAGAAAATGGAGGTCCAGTAAGGTTAGCCAACTTGCTCTGAGGCACCACCGTTTCCTGAGAAAATCCCGGGATTCTCCAGACCCCTCTCCAGGACTCCAGTTTGCAAAATGTGACCCCCTGGCCTGCTTGTGCCCATCGCCCCATAGAGACATACAGTTCAGTATCAACTAAATGCAATGATAATGACTTCTGCATTTTGTTTTATTTCTCTATATATTGAAGGGAAGAGTTGCATTTGCCTGTCATTTTCTTCTAAGAATTTCTTTCCCAGTACATCTGTAAGATGGATTGAAAAAAAAAAAAAAAGCTTTGTACACTGTTGTAGTAAGTTTTTCCTGTGCCTGTTTGGCCCGGGAGTTTGTAACCTGGCGCACGTGTGGCGCTGGCGGATTGGAACCTGGTTCGCGCCCGCGGCTTTTGTCCCCCAAAAGAAATGAATCACACACTTATATACTTTAACACTGTTTGGCCCATGTCTTATGCCCATTACTAGCTAACTCTTCTTAAATTAACCCATTTCTATTAATCTTCCCACCACGTGGCTCAGCCCGTGGCTGGCCGGTACCTCTTACATGTCTGTTCCTCTTGGGGGTCAGATGAAGACTGGCAAACTCCACCCTTCTTCCTACCTGCTTGTGCTCTGATTCTCCACCCACTTCTACGGTGCCCTGCATGGGTCCAAACAGTTATTTATTTATATCGTACAGAGAACATTCCACCACAGTACACTGTAGTATTATTGCTTGGTATATTAGTGCCATGTGCTATTTAGCTATTTGTTCCAGGGATAAATCTTTGAGTAAAATAAATGCTACATTTTCATAAAAAGAAAAGAAAAATCACAGCTATAGTCTTTCTTTCTGTTCATGCCCAAAGACTTTATGAAGTACTTCAGAAAATACCCTGGGTAAAGGAGCTTGGGAAACTTGACATTTCTGTTAACAAGAAAATTAGAGAGGCCTCCAAAGTGTGCTCAGTGTATTCAGTGATCTGAGAAAAAGAGATGGTAGGAAAAGGGGGAGCAGAAAAAAGATGAAGAGAAAAAGGAGGAAAAATTAGTTATATATTTCCCTAAAGAGAGAAAGCAGTCTGCGCAAGATTCATAAGTTCATGGAAAACAATTTTAAAATCAGTTTCATTATAGGTCTCATTATTGTGTTTATTAGCCTGGTCTTCACAACAACCTTGCATGTCACCATGCTGTCTGAGTCACAGGGAGTCTTGAGTAGGGGCCTGGGTGGGTGCATCAGCCCATGTTGGAGATGAGAATCACTTTTCTTACATGTTTTATTCTGGAGCCCAAGGTGTTTAGTTTTTAAAGTTTTCTAGCCTTTAAAACCTGGCCCACATATGATTATAGCTGCTAAAATTAGGCAGTAAGAATCTGCCTTTTGTGTACCTTATTAAAACCAACAAACAGATCATATCCTTTTTTCCAAGCAATGTTTTCCATGTGAAATTTTTTTTCTTTTTTTCTGTATTCTCTGCCTCTGTGTCTTGAGAATATCCGTTATTAGTGCTAACACTGGGAACTGAAGTATAGAAGCTCCAGTTCAAATGTCTCCCTTAATTCCTTGTCAGGGAAATACCTTCTCTCTTTAAATCCTTACCAATAATCGTAGCAATGTCTCAGATTGCCCAAGAAGACAGGCCACCAAGTAGGAAATGGGCAAGGGACACTAGCTGCCAGCTGGACTCCCACTCCTCTTCAGTCACATCACATATAAGTGACAGAGCAGAAAGCCCATGGAGATACCTGGAATAGGAAAGAGACCAAGCCACCCCTAAAAACCATCCATTTGCTGTCTGGAGGAGCACATCCATTGAAACATATGTAAAACTAGATGTTTCCCTTGGCAAAATATTTCTATCTTGTTGCCATGGTCATAATTGCATTTCTATCCTTCTTATTGTGTGTGTGTTTTTGTGACCAATTCTGGAACACAGTTTAGAAATGGAAAGAAAATTCAGGTTGATATGATAACAGTGCCCAGTTTTTAGGATAAATAGATTATCTGTTAGCTTTATCCTTACCTTCTTCTCTCTTTAATCACTTCTAACAGGTCTTCTTTATTGTGTGCTTGGACTTTGGAAATTAGGTTAATGTATTTTAAATCACATTTCTACAATCAAATTACTAACCATAAACTTAGTTATATACTAGGTAGGCTAGGGAGACTCTTGATATGGAAAGAAAATTATATATATATATGTAATATATTTAAATATTTTAAGGTGTTTTTCCTGCAGAGCTTCAGATTGAGTACAATCTATAAAAGGATTTAGCATAAAGTATTTATGAAGCCTGCCTTCAGTTGTTTTAGATTTTGTATAGAGAAAGTTCTAAAAGCATTGAGTTTGTTTTTATTTTTCCAGATAAGCAACATTTTGATTCCCCAAATTCTACTGTGGGTGAATATATGAGTTGAGATATACCCTTCAGAATTTATCTAAACCTCATAATTAGTTAACCTAAGAGAAAAATACAGTTCTGCCTGAAGGTTTAAATAAAGAACAATTGTACTAATTATATTTTTAAAATTTCACTGTAAATTATTTAAGAAAAATTAATCTTGATATGTGCATGCATATATGCACACAGATATATTCATGTATATATACATATTTGCATATTCCTAATTTCTAAAATTAAGGAAATAAACCAGATGTCCTTTATATGTGGCCATGAAAACTGAACTTCTCAGTATCTAAGGGCTGAAGAGACAGCTCAGTTAGTCTGTGTGTTCTCCACAAGCACAAGGACTTGAAGTTTGGATTCTCAAAACCCATGTCAGGGTTATGAGTATGTCCTGTAAACCTAGACAGGAGAAGACAGAAATAGACCCCTGAAGCTCATTGGCCAGCCAGCCTAGCCTAATTGATGAGCCTCAAGTTTAGTGAGATATCCTATGTCAAAAAAAAAAAAAAAAAAAGGTAGAGAGTGCTCCGATGTTCAACTGAGGATCTATAGCCACAGCTACTCATGTCCACACATTCACACCAACAAGTACACACAGCATCCCTCCTATACACAAGTTATAATAATAAAAAAGAAAAAACCCAAAAATATTAAGTTATTGAAAATATAGAATATCCATTAGAATATCTTATATGCAGAGAGAGAGAACATATTTCTTATATTTTAAAACTCTTGCATTTTATATTTTTCATATTTATATTTTCATATACTTATCAGGAAATAAAATGCCTAAGCATAATCTTTGCAATGTAAATACCAAGTTCCAACAGCACCCAGAGAAAGTATTTAATACTAAAGGGCTGTCTAATAGGCCCAGGTATGGCAGAAATGGCAAGATGGCGCTGGAGGTCTTTCCCACTGCACTTCCCTCTCCTTCACTAAACTATTAGATTACCTTGCTGAAACTGGATACTTAGGTTTCTTCTCTCATTTGGTCACTTTATTTTGCCTGACTAATACTCTGAGGTCTAGTAATCAATATTTATTGTTTGGCCACATGACTAGCATGTCCAATTAGGTCTTACCAACTCACCCTAGCACAGATTTTGCCCCTTTCTCTTTAAAAACCACTCCTGCAGAGCCACCTGTTGCTACTTTTGTCTGATTCAGAGGCAACCATCTCACCCTCACTTGTCTGTCTGGGGTAATAATGTCTCCTTTAAGTACAGTCTACATGTGTATTAGATGTCATTTGTTTCAGAAAACTCATCTTAAAATAAACCATTAAATAATGAGACTTGAACCAGTACTGTAAATTATTTTGTTGATAAATTTCATTGGTATTAGTATGATTTTATCAGCAGAAAAATTAGTAAAATCTTTGTTATAGGTTGCAAATAAGTAAACATAACTCAGTTACAGTTATTATGTATGCATTCGATGGGAAAAAATAAAACTTAATGAACTTAAAAATTTTCGTCTTGTTTAATAATACCCAGAGAAATTCTTAAAATTTATTAACTTTATTTCATAAGTATGACTAAGACTGATTTTCAGATCTGTGTCTTTACTTCTGTTCTGTCTTCCCTGTGAGCCAACTGCTAATTTCTAACCAGTATCAGCTATTTAAGTGTTGATTTTAGGTCAAATTGCAGGAGCTCACCATCATGCCTCTACTTGGTTTGGGGCGCATAAGCTGGGATTTGTCTTGAAATCTTATCTCTGGGGCTGGGCATGGTGGTTCACACCACTTTTGATCCCTTCACTCTGGAAGCAGAGGAAGATAGATCTCTAAGAGTTTAAGGTCAGCTTTGTCTACACAGTGAGTTCCAGATTAGCTAGGCTGCCCAATGAGAACTTGTCTCAAAAAACAAAAGCCAGAAGAACTCTGAAATATCCATAGTTATTAAGGTTTATTTCTTATTCACAGAAGCTGTTTTTGGTGCTAGTAAATACTTGAACACAAAGGCACTAAGGGTGGTTGAGCCTCTGCATTCAGCAACTCATTACAGGAAGTAGATAACATGTCAGTCACCTCTATTTACATTTTATTGTTCTAGGAAGTCCATAGTCCTATAATATCTTAGGAAAATTCATGCTTTCTTAAACAAAACATATAGGAAAATTGTTGATGTCTACTACAGTCCCTAAGTCACACGCTAATTTGAGTTAGTTTTAAGAAACATCTTAGGAATTCATTTATACAATTCCAAAGTCATATTCCTTTTGAATTATTTAAGAAAAAGCACATGGGCTGTATTACAAACTACAGACTACCAAAGTAGGCACAGTAACAGGTAAAATGCATTGAATGGACTAGGAAAATCAACTATAGCTAAAAACTACTGCTAAGAAATATGAAGCCAGAATTAAACAGAGAAAATATGATTACAGCCGTATTAAAGAACTAAAACCCAAACATGGTGCCTGTTGTGTGGATGAGTCACCCAAATCTAGTTAAAACATGTGTGGGTATATATGAGTCAAGTAAAGACTTAAACATTTGAAGAAGAGGAAGCCAGAGATGCACACTGAGAAGCCTGGCTTGTCCTAAACAGCTTTACTGAAAACTATGAAAGAATTACAACCAGTTAATTAAATATCCAAGACAAGTTACCCGGGAGATCACAAAAGATACACAAGACAGGTGGCAGGAATAATTTAATAAAAGAATTAATGAGTTTTAGAACAAGAGGGGAAGGAGTAGAATTAATCGCAAGTTCCCCAGGTGTAGTTCGTGGAAAACAGCAGCAATGACAGCTGTTGGAGCAACAGCAAAAACAACAATGAGTTTAATAATCAGAGGAAGAGAGAAACAACGCGAACACTTCACAGAATTAGCAAAAAATTCAGTTATGAAAGATACCAGTTAAGAAGCATCAAAAACCCATTCTTTACACACAAGAGAATCTGATAATGATGACAAAATTTTTAAAAAATAACATTAGACAAAGGTGTCATTGCTAAAATTATTAATGTACTATAGTACTATATTTTAAATGTTAATTCTATGAACAATGAAATTACGCCTAAAAGAAAGAATAGTTCACTACATGTTTGAAAGAAAATGGTCCCCATAGATTCATAAGGAGTAATGCTCTTGGTAGACGTGGCCTTGAATTAGGTCCTGTTGAAGGAAATGTGTCACTATGGAGGTTAGACTTTTAGATTTTGTAAGCTTAAGTCTGACCAATGTGGCAGATATAGTTTTTCCTTCAGCTGCCTGTGGATCAAAATGTAGGATTCTCAGTACCGTCTCCAACACCATATATGCCTGCACACTGCCATGTCCCACGTGAAGACAAAGACCTAAACACGTCCCACGTGAAGACAAAGACCTAAACATCTGAAGCTGTAAGCCAGCAACCATAAAATGTTTTTCTTTATGAATTGCCATGGGGGCTGGAGAGGTGGCTCAGGGTTTAAGAACCTGAATGCTCTTCCAGAGGTCCTGATTTCAATTCCCAGCAACCACATGGTGATTCATAGCCATCTCTAGGAGGATCTGATGCCCTCCTCTGGCATACAGGTGTACATGCAGATAGAGCTCCCATACATAAAATAAATAAATCTTTTTTTTCTAGTGTCTACCAATATTTTAATGTTTAAAAAATTGGGGCATGTCCATACAAGAAACCAGTTATTTGGTAATTAAAATATAGTGAATCTTTCCACATAGATGAACTTTTAAGACAGTATCCAAAGTGGAGCAAGTCCAATAGATAGGTCTACATATTACATGATACTTATTATATAAAATGTCCAAATTAGGCAACTACTAAAGATTGGTAGTAGAATTAACAGAAATTATGAATATTTGAGGAGAAATATAGCAAACCTGAGTTAAACATTATAATGTATACAAGCACCAAAATATCATATTATTCTTTTACTATGTATTATTTCTATATTTTGCATATTAATTAAATTCTCAGAAACGTAAAATAAGGGTGGGAGAGTTAGTTTAGCAGTTAAGAGCACTTCCTAATCCTTTATAAGGCCAGGGTTTGGTTTCTAGCGCCTATATTGTAGTTCACAACAATCTGTAACTTCAGGTCCAGAGGATCTGATGCCTTCTTTGGATCTCTTTGCACTGCATGCACATTTTGCATTGACAAACATACAGGCAAAAAGCCCAAACACATAAAAATCTTAAAATTAGATACTAGGATGGCAACCCCAGCTTGTTTCTTAGGGCCATTTGATGGGAAAATTTTTTCTCAACCCTTTACTCTGAGCCTGTGTCTGTCTTTAAGGTTGAGGTGTGTTTCTTGTATGCAGCAGAAGGATGCTTCTGTTTTTGTATTTATCTTGTTAGTGTGAGTCTTTTTTATAGGTGAATTGAGTTCATTGATATTAAGGGATATTAGTAACTACTGATTGTTATTTCCTATTATTTATGGTGGTAGCGTATATGTATTTCCTTTCTGTGGGCTTTTCTTCAGGGGGTTTATTGATTGTTTGTGGTTTCATTGGTGTATCTAGGGTCCTTAGGTTGGAGTTTTCCCTCTAATGCTTTCTGAAGGGCCGGACTTGTGGATAGGTATTGTTTAAGTTTGATTTTGTCATGAAATATCTATGGTGATTGATAATTTTACTGGGTATGGTAGTCTAGGTTGGCAGCATGCTCTTCTGACCTGATGCCCTCCTCTGGCATGCAGGTTTACATGCAGATAGAGCTTCCATAAATAAAATAAATAGATCTTAATAAAAAAAAGTTGCTATGATTATAGTGTCTCTTCATAACAATAGAAATCTTAACTAAGAAAGCACATTAATCTAAATATCCAAATAAACATTACTTAAAACCCTACCCAGGTCCTCTAGGGCTGTAACACTCAATTCATATTCTCCTGGAAGAGCAACCTAGGAACTTAGTAAAAAATGATCTGTGGTGATAAATAGACTGTAGTATTGGCTCAGGATTGACAAATTAATACAAAGGGCCAGATACAAAAGACAAAGCCAAATATAAATGGGATAATCATATATAATGTGTGTAATACAACTAGAATTTCCCTTGTGTGGATGACAAGAGAGTTATTACTAGGCTGTACTGCAAAGACTCTCTGTCCTGTGAAGTCAATAGCCTGTAACAGAATCTGCATAAAGTCTGTTGATTTCACCTCTAAGGTGTCTTGCAGCTGTGTTTCTCCTTCTTTACTTCTGCATCTAGAAGAAACCATGGCTTTCCTCAACCCAGTCTCTCTGGAGTTTATATTCAAATGGAATTAATATTTAACTGGCTACTAAAATGATTGAGAGAAATTTTATTGAAAATAATTCTTTTTCATGCAATATATTCTGACCATGCTTACCTCTTCTCCATCTCCTCTCACTAGATTTTTTCCTACCTCCCCACCCACCTAATTCCATGCCTTCTTTCTTTTTCTTTAGGAAATGAACAACAACAACAAAAAAAATCAAAAGGTGTGAATGTATAACTATCAATTTCCTGTTAGTAACAGTGTGAGACCAATATTAAAATTTCAACCCTACATTAAATGCTTAGAATATGTCTTAGTTACTTTTCTATTGCTCCAAAGGAACACCATGAGCAAGGCAATTCTTACAAAAGAAAGCACTTAGTGCCAGGGTGGGGGTGTGTGCGGTGGGGAGTGTGTGTGTGGGAGGGGGAAGAGGGGGGTGTTACAGTTTCAGAGGCTCAGTCCATTATCATGACAAGAGCATGGCGGCAGGAAGTCACTAAGTCATAGGGTATTCTATGGGAGCTTTCTATGTTTGAATGCAACCATTCCTGATTTACCTCTGATTTCACAGTCAGCAATGCATTTTGATGTGAACTATATCCAGCAGTAAATGATAGAGATGCATTAATCTTGTATCAGAAAATATGTATATTATTTTTGTTTTGTTTGTTTGGAAGTAGACTTTTCTTTGTATTTGTCACCATGTAGGTAGATTCACAATAAAACTGACTGCACATCTAACATTGGTATTCACATAGCATGATGCTCCTTCCAGCAGCCTTACCCTTTCCTTGGGACTAGTATGGAATGAAGACCCTTACAACATGCTCCAGATCTACTGACTATGCTTGGACTTTCCCATATTCTGAAGATGTTTCAGAAGCACTGAGTTATATAGTCTTATGGAATAACCTCATATACATTGGTGCTTTGATGTTTTCTTCTATACAGTGAGAGGCGATTACCAACTGAGTTTGTCTTACTATCCATCCATTTTTTCCTTCTCTAACCCTCTATCAAATGTAAAAATTAATAATTATAAAAAATGAGACTTAGATTTGTAAAGTTTGCATGCTTTTTGTTTTGTTTTATTTTTTTTTTTTAGCATTTCTTGGCTATTTTAAGAATCAATCATCACCCAAAATATAAATGTTCATATCACAATGATTAGTGTATTTTTCTTCTTCCTTGTAAAAGTTGTATTTATTGTTAACCTTAGTATATTTTCTTGTATTGCCAGTGACAATTTAAAAAAATCTACATGTCTGAACTATTATCTATAAATAGATTCTGGAGAGAGGTACTCATTGTCTTTATTTGTATACTCTCTGATGAATCCACTAGGCTTCAGTGGATATCTCCAAGCTCACTATCACACAAATGGTCCTGGTTTGTCTTGGTGGATCATAAAACAAATGAATAGACATGAATGTAAGAAGATAT
The DNA here is from genome assembly GCA_004025045.1 of Sigmodon hispidus. Classification (NCBI taxonomy): domain Eukaryota; kingdom Metazoa; phylum Chordata; class Mammalia; order Rodentia; family Cricetidae; genus Sigmodon; species Sigmodon hispidus. The sequence continues at coordinate 14,026 of PVIH01023968.1, forward strand.
GTGTTGATAGAGACGGGTGGGATAGAAGTGGGGTGTGGAAGTGGTCAGTATGAATGGTGTACATATCTGAAATTGCAAAAAAACCCATAAATTTAAACCCTACAACTTGAAGCATTGTGTAAAAATGACACACCACAACAATTTCTTTCAGTCAGCATATGAACGTTACATTTTATTAACTCCATAATCTCTCCTAGATACCATAGTTTTACAGTCATGAAGAAACTTAGAAGAAAAAAATGACACATACACATGCTCTAAATTGTAAGAAAATGCCTCTAAACTTGTCTATTTTGTATATTTTCTCCCTCCAGGGGAAAGATAGTTTTTTTTTTTTCCTGTCATGTTATTCTTTCAAAAGAAACTTGAGTAGTAATTATAGGTGTGTTTGAGGGATAAACATTTTATAATCTTTCTTTTTGTGTCACAGAAGGAATTTGCTTATGTATTGTGTATTTCATTTGAAAGAAGATGATATGTTCAATAAGATAAATCTTGGCCATATGTTGCAGCCTGGAAAAAAAGTTGATAAACAGAGAATGTGCTAAGAAAATAAGGTACATAGCAAATTGCCCACATTGTCACTGTTTTAGGACATAGAGAATGGTAAAGATATTCACCATATTTCAAATTACAAATGAAATTTATTCTTATAACAGGAGTCCCAGTGAGTTTTCTCAGCAGATTTTCATGGACCCTGAAAGAGTGAGAAACCAATTTTTCTCTTGAAGAAGAATTTCATGTTGAATAATTCCTGTGAGAAACTTTGTGGAAAGAAGGAGTTAGTATTATAGGTATCTGGGCTATTGTGGGATGGCTGGAACTGGGTGCATCTAGGGGACAATATAGGTCTTATTGTAGGTACTCACAGTCTCATTGTGGGGCACATGTACTGTGGGTTGACTATGGTGAACCCCAGCACTTATTCACTTATTATTCTAGCATTGATTGATCCACTCCCTGTATAAAATACAGATTGAGACAGAGCCCTGGACAAGACAAGGTAGTGTGTTTTAAATTACCCAACATTTTAATGGAAAAGATAAGATATGCAGAGTAATGGTAATCAATTCTCAGAATATTAGGTTATAATTGGCATGGGGGAAGGGAATTAATAAATGCAATGTTGAGTGGGGTCCAATTGAATGTACTGGTTAGTACAGCTTCAAGATTCAAGTTGACACTATTGAAGGATGCTAGCAAAATAATCTACCCCCTTCATCAATATAGATAACACTATTAATGTGTACTTTAAAAGAACTTTTTAAAAATGTCTTCTTTCTTTGTTCAGCTTTAAAAAGCATACTTGATATGAAATGATGCTCTTGTACACTGTACAGATTTGTTACTGGCATTGGTTTAATAAAATGCTGATTGGTCAGTAGCTAGGCAGAAAGTAGAGGTAGGACAACCAGACTAGGAAAATTCTGGGAAGAGGAAAGACAGAGCAACAGACAGACACCATCCAGAGAGGAAGCAAGATGAGAATGCTGCACTGAAGAAAAGGTATCAATTCATGTGGCTAAAGAAAGGTAAGAATTATGGGTTAATTTAAGTGTTAGAGCTAGATAATAATATACCCGAACTACTGGCATTAGAACCTACTGGGCAGGACAGAGAAGCTTCTGACTACAACTTGATGGTAAAATGTTGGTATTCACAACCTTCAAAGGACTTCTGTCTGTGTTAATAACAAAGTCTTATAAAGGCCCATAAAATGCTTACAAGGTTGGATCTTCTGCTAAGTGATTTCATTGCCTGATATTCTCCTGCTTCTTTTTTTTTTTTAAATCATTTAGCTCCAGAAGCATGGCTTCCTTGCATCCTCTGACTAACTTTTACCTCACAGTCCATCCACATCTGCTTCCTTCAGCTTGAATGTTCACTCTCTAGATAGCTAACTGATTTGCTTTTAGATCTTTCTACAAGTTGAGGCTTCAGAGAAGTCTCCCTCAAACTTCTTATTTAAAACAATCCTTTGTCTGCCATCAGTCTGTCCTCGTCTTGGAGACTGAACATTTACATCTTTAAATTGGATTGCCCATGAGGGACCTTGCCATTTATTTGACACTGTAGCTGAAATTCAAGTTACAGAGATAGCTGAGACATTTACAAACCAAAGGAATGTTCTCTTGGAAAATGAGAATTGATGAAAAAATACTAAAGTCGGGGAGAGAAGGGACAGCTTTGTCCATAAGGCTGAAAAAGAAGGAATAAGATTTTAGATATCGTCAGAATGGCAAGTAAGGGTTAGCTCATGCAAGAATTTTCAGTTTAGAATAAATGTGGGTGGGGAAAAGGATTGGGGTCAGTGAATCAATTCATCCTTTAGACCAGAGAGGAAAGAAAACAGATTAATCATACTGGAAGCAACACAGGGCGGGGAAGTACCTGGAGAACTGTATGCAGCTTGGAACAGTGAGGCCTGAGAATCTCCAAAGTCTCTTTTTGGCTGAGTTACTAGGTGTGCTGTTCCCAGTGCATAACTATTGCTGTTGTGACTGATAGCAGTCTGCATTGGCTGGCAGACAGTTCTTAATTGTTAACATGAGCTTCTCTCCAGTTATTCTATCTCCAGTATGCAAATAAAGGTGATGAAAATGATGTGAAGAAGGGCAGTCATAGTTAGTCAATTTCTGGTCCTGAGCGGAGTGAGAATGACAGCCCCAGGCTGAAAGCTTCTGAAGATTCTGTGATGGGAACCAGATGCATTTTTCTGATCTCTTACTAATAATAATGTTCCCTTCACAAAAAGGGTGTAGGTGTTTATCTTTATCTGACAAGAAGTTTTAATTTGAGTAGTATTTAGTAGATACCATCTTTAAAGGACCATGCTAGTTGCTCTGTATTGTAATCTAAAGTGCCAAAAGGAGGTAGGGTAAAAGACAGTAAACAAGAATTTTGTTTTGTCCACGTTTGACATGATGTACACATAAAATAGCCATATGTAGACACTGGACAGGCCCAGAGTTCTGGGGAAATGTCATGGCTACAATGTTGTCTTAATATTATGGCATATGGAGATTTAACAATTAAAAAGAATGTATTTACTAAGTAAAATCTGTGCTCCTCACTGTGCATGGTATTAGAAAGAGAGAAACTATATTAGACATACTTTGTCTCTAAGGAGCTTCCAAACTAAATAAGAATAGTATTATCTGAGGTATTTTAATTGTCACTGAAATAACCTAAAGAAAAATTTAAGAGAAAGAATTATATTTTTACTTTTATTTTACGGATGTGAGTGTTTTGTTTGTATACCACTTTTGCAGGGTCTATATAGAGACTAGAAAAGGGCTTCAGATTTGTTTTCTCTCCAAGCTTTAGTTATTGTCATCCAACAAGTGCCATTTTGTGTATTGTGTATACAGAATGTTTCGTGACTTTCACTTCTCTCAAGCTCCAATATATATTTTTCTTTCTCAAAGAGCAACCAATACCCATCGACTAATTATTCTTCCTGCTCTCCAAGGCCTGGTATTGAATAGTTTGTTTTCTATTGATAACACATTTTATTCTTAAAATTCTATACTTGATATTGTAATATTACACTTAAAATGTGAAAAAAATGATTGACTTGCTGGATAAAATTTGTAAACCTCAAAAGTATAAAATTTTCAGACTAACATATTATAATCATACCAACAAATATAAATTTCCAAGTATCCTAATTATATTAAACACTGAAATTTACTCAAAACTATTGTCTGCATATTTTCTCTCCATTGGGGTTGAAGAAAAGGAGAATAAGATAGATAGGTCTTATATTCATTAATAAATTTGAGTAATCAGTTGAAATCTAGTCACTGAAAACCTTGAACTCAGAGTCCATCCTATTTCAAAATAATTACTTCATGGGGATTGTGTGCTCTTTGAGGGAGATAAACATATTTTAGAATTTGATAGAGATAAAAGTTGTGAAATGTTCTACATACACAAAATAGGGTGACAGTAACTAAAACCTGGAAAGACAAATAGGATGAAAGGACACTAAGATCCTCATGTTAGGAGTGCTCCCAAAGCAGTGCTCTCTGTGTAGAGGAAGTAATTTTTTCAGTGGTTTAACTGGTTCTTTCCTCAGTTAGTGCAATGGAAATGCTTCAGTGAGGTGGTTCGGGAGTTGCGAAAAGGGCTTGTTGCTTCTTGTATAGGATGAAGAGAAACATGTTTACATGAAGATATAATTCAAGCAGAAATGTGAATTTTAAAACTATTTCAGTGTTGCTATTAATAAGAATCTATTTCAAAATATACATCTACATGACACTGAGAGTTATATCTAGCTACAGACTTATATTTTAGTTTCAAGCAACTGATCTGTTGGCTTTCACACAAAAAGTATTAGAAATTTGTATGACAGAATACCTAGAGTAATTTAGAAAAAGCTGGTCATTAATGTTACTAAAATTTAAGCTGCATATTTCTTTTCTATTAATTTTAAATTCCACAGGAAGAATTTTGATTTTCCTGGCTTGGATGGCTGGCAAAAAATTGTCTTTTGTGGGAAGGGTTTGAGAGACAGGGCAAGCAGTCACGCACATGTGGCTGTTTCATTCATTACATTTTCCCTCTTAGCAAAAGTGGGATGAGTGGGATAAAAGGCACCAAAGGTTCTATTTTCTGAAGGCCTTAGAATTTGTTTCATATATAATTAGGAGACCCTGCCACAGTCTCTGTGAGTTTATATGTGTATCAGTTAAGGCCTTGATACCATTATGTCTTCCTTCTCCTCTGGTTTTACCTTCTTTCCAACTCCTCTTTAGCAAGAGATTCGGGGCCCTGGCAGAGGGATTTGATGAAGACATCCAACTTAGGACTGAGTGTTCAGTGGTCTCTTACTCTCTCTGCACATTGTCCAGTATATCTTCCTATTAATTTTTAAGTGTAGATAAATTTATATTTTATTTCTTTATCTACCTAGCAATCATTTAGCTTAATGATGAACTAATCTCCAACTGATAACTTGAGGCCCCCGAGAAAGAGGAGGTAGAAAAATTTTAAAAGCCAGTGGCCATGGAAAATGACAAGAAAACAGTGCCTTCTAAACACAGCTGGAGTGACACATACAAACTTACAACAGACTGTGGCAGTATGCACAGGGCCTAAGATAGGTGGATTTCTACTACTAAGAGAAGTGGACAAGTCCCCCATCCCTAAATTAGAAGCTATCTTCAACTGATAACTGATCATAAAGGAAACATTAATTATCCTTAATGGCATGGATAAAGAGGTCAGATAAACAGAAGTTACAACAACAACATTATTCTATTACAGAAAGAACCCAGGTCAGTCCACTACTGCTTTTGTTGGGGAGAAATCTTTCTACCTGAGGTTAATTCTCATGTTATATAAAAATTCTCATCTCTGGAAAAAGCGTCCCTTCTCTATGTAAAAAAATCCATTAGCTTCTGTTGTATGATATTTTGTTTGTGCTCTAACAAATAAAGCTGGAGAATAAAAAGTGAAGCTAGCTACTAGTTAACCATGGAGACAGGCAGTGGTGGTACACACCTTTAATCCCAGCACTTGGGAGGAGGAAGAAAGAAGATCAAGAGTTCAAGGCCACCCTGGGCTACATGAGATTGAACCAGACTAAAAGAGAAATAGAGTCCGGTGATGGTGGTAAGTGCCTTTACTCCAAGCCCTAGGGAGGTGAGGACAGGAATATAAATAAGGAGAGTAGAGACAGGATCTCAGCCCCATCACTCAGAGGATTTGGAGAGCTAAAAAGTAATGGTGGCTGCTCCCCTCTTTTCTTAGATTTTTAGGTTATTACCCTGATATTTAACTCTTGGCTTTTATTAATCAGGTTAATTAGAATTACATTACAAGCGTCTGTTTGCCTTTAAGCTCTGTGAATCCAGCACCCTCATCATGAATCTGATGCTGGCTTATACTCACAGTCTACTGAGCAGGCTTTGGATGTCCTTTGCTCCAATGCCTCTTGCTACTGCTTTTGGGCAGGATTTGATTTTCTCTATGACATCCTTCTTCCTTTGAAGGTTTTCTCCCCTTCTTTTAATTGTTTTCATCTGGAAAAGCTACTTTCTTCAGACTTTAAAATTATAGCTTCAATGGATTGTTCTGAAGTTGTGCCCCAGGGCCTGTGAAAGGCCAGTGCCCCTGCCACATGCTTATTGCACTATAATCACATTGGAATCAGGAAGCTACAACCAAAATCAGGTCTGGTGTAATTAACTAAGTCAGTTTAATTAGAGGCCGTGTGGTAGGGCATCTTTCTGGAGCTTCTGTACCAGACACATTAGTCCAAAATTTATCTCTTTATGGAGTCATCAATGCAAAATGAAATTTGAAATCCAGGGTGCTGTACATAATAAACAAGTATAAAGTCACTGGATTATATTCCTAGCTCTAACATTGATTATTTAAACCCAGAAAATCACTAGTTCACATGGATGTGGACTGCCTTACAATGAAAAGTAATACTTATATTGCTGTCTATCAAGACTAAAAGAAAAAGTTGCATTCCATGTTGCTCTTCCTTGCAATGCTAGGCTAGATTGTTCCTTGGCAGCCAATGGGACAAACTGTAGAAGCCATTTGTTTGTAGCCAGAAATCAACCCTGTATAAAAGCATCAATTTACCTCTATGTAAATACTGGCATTTCCTATGAAGTACTGTGGTGAAAATTCTGCCTAGTTTGCATGCTTGATCCATAAGGTTTAAAGCTGTTGGTTGGTTCAGGCTGTTGTCATTAAAAGCTAGGGGAAGATATATAAAACTAAGGCATGGTCTACAATCACGTGCACAGTCTATGACAGTAAAATACCCTTGTGATCTACTTAGTCAAACACTAGTGAATTTGAAGATGCTTGTACTGTGTAGCTGGAATTTTTCCTGTGTCCTAGACTGCTTCATCCCAAATAAACACACAGAGGTTTATATTACTTACAAATTGTTTGGTCTATGGCTCAGGATTCTTGCTATCTAGCTCTTGCATCTTTTTTTTTTTTTTTTTACATTTTCTTTTTTTCCTTCTGTATTTATTTTGTATTTATCAAGAAAAACAGTAAAATAAATTTAAAATGCTGATAAGTTAACAATAACTATAAAGAAGATAAAAATCATAAGCATGACTTATCAAGGGTGATAATGCAAATAAGATTGCTACACATATATTTACTTTGTGTTCAGCTTTCCCTCTGAATTTTTTTTTCCATCCCTGTATATCCTTATTCAAGGTCCCTTCCCCCTCCAGCCACATCAGGTCATTTTTTCTTCTCCACAACTCCCCATCCCCTCCCTGGGCAGGGAGCAGACAGTCCTATGGTCCCACTGACCCAATAATGCTTGGATCAGTCTCCACTCCTGGCAAATCCAGTTTTGTCGCCCCTCCCTCAAGAGTGAGTCAGGTGTTCCTATAGTTGGAGTGGGATCTGAAGGGTCAGTCCAGGGTGTTTCTGATCCCAAGCTGTTCAGTGGTTGTGGTTTGCAGCTTGGGCATGCTTGACTTTTTTTCTTGTTTGTTTGTTTAGAGACCACTAATGAGTGAGTACATCCCCTGCTTATCTTTCTGAGTTTGTGATATCTCGCTCAGGAGGATATTCTCCAAATTCATCCATTTGCTTGCAAATTTTAGGATATTATTTTTTTTTTTTTTACTGCTGAGTAGTATTCCATTGTGTAGATGTACCACAGTTTGTTAATCCATTCTTCAGTTGAGGGACATGTAGGTTGTTTCCAGGTTCTTGCTATTACAAATAATGCTGTTGTGAACATAGTTGAGCTAATACCTTTGGAGTGTGAATGTGCCTCTTTAGGGTATACACCCAGAAGTGGTAGCTCTTGCATCTTAACTCAACCCATTTCTATTAATTTATGGTTTTCCACTTGGCTCATAGCTTACCTGTGTTCCATAACATTTTGGTCCCCAGCAGTTGGTAGCATCTGCATTGACTCTGCCTTTCTTCTCCCCCTTCTCTGCCTGGATTTCCAGACTGGCTGTAAGATGTCTTACCATAGGCCCAAACAGCTTATTTATTAACCAATGGAAGTTACATATATTCATAGTGCACAGAAATACATCCCATATATGGCATGTGTTCCCATCACTTCCCCTTTTCTGTCTAATCAAAAGAGATGGTTTTAACTTTCACATAGTAAAGTAACATTTAACAATATAGTTGTCAAGCAAGAATCAGAGTTACAATATCTAGTCTGTTTGTATTTGACAAGACTGAAAAAAGTTACCATCTATCCTATCTTTGTGAGTCTAAAATGTTATCAATAATTTACCTTTTATTATAACTGAGAAAAACTGTAGTTGTAACTATCTAGTCTTCAACTTAATCAAAGACCCCAGAAGGATATAATATTACCTGAATAAACAAGAAATGCATTGCAAGCAGCTTCCAAAGTTCTAGAAATGACAGAGATATTTGGCCGCCTATACAATCACCCAAAGTTCCTTTGCAACACTGAGGCATCTATCTTCAGTCTATAGACCTAAAGTCTCTGGCATACCTTTCAGCATAGCAGAAACCTTGAAGTGGTCATTTTCCTATGGGTTCTGCATGTTCAGTTTATACAGAATATGGCTAAGCAGTCCAGGCAAGAGTAGTTTCTTGCCCAGTGGCTAACTTTTGACACAAAGAAAGTAAACTCCATGTTTGATGATGGGATTGATGCTATCCTCTTGAAATAGATTGGGGCTGCCAGGAACATTTGCCTCACTGTCCAGAAAAGTCTAAGTTCTTAAAAACATTTTAAATGCCATATTCTGTAGGTCTTTGAAGCATATGAAAATTACATACCTGAAATATATTTTTGTATATCAAAAAACTTAGCTAACATGACTATAAGTTTGATTTTCATAGATGAGTAACTATTAATCTGTATTTCTTAATGATACTTTACAATTTTAAAAGAATTGCATGAACATAATACCCTAAACAAGAGTAGAAATATATATAATGTAACAAAATTAACCTTATATTTTTATCAATAAACCAAAATCTATATCATTGTAAAGTATTTTGAGATTAACAGTTGTTTTTTAGATTAAAGAAGATTCAGCAATCTCTTTTTATGATTTTATATCATATACCTTGTGTTTCTTTAGAAAGAGATTGAGTATGATGACTTATCATAATGAAAACAAGCATTTAAAAACAATATTTTGGGAATTTGGGCATAGCTTTTCATACTACTTTCTGCTTAATGGGGGTGGTAGCAATCTTATGGAGATCCTGAGAAAATATAGAATTATGGATAAATTTTGGCAGCAGCTCAGCCAAATGCCTTCAGGGGATCTGGGTCAACCAAACTATATCAATCTGGAAGCAATACACAGGTTCTACTATTATATACAAACAAAAGCAGAACCTTTTTTTCAAAGGAAAATATCCTTAGACATAAATTTCAGAGTCAAGATAGCTTTAAAATATATTATTTTAACCTAGCAGACCCTGCAATCAAATATCTTTCCACAGTTAGCTCATTAGCAGTCAAAAACTTAAAAGAAAGCAAAATAATATACATAATCCAGACTCAATGTATTTTTCTATCTTTTTTTTTTCCTTTATTTTGTATTTATTAAAAAAAAAACACAGTAAAAAGAATTTAAAATGTGGAAGAGTTAACAATAACTATATAGAGGATAAGAATGATAAGCATGGCTTATCAAGGGTAGACATACAAATAAGATTGCTACACCTATATTTTCTTTGTGTTCATCTTTCCCTCTGAATTTTTTTTTCCATC